>JAIPRL010009666.1:0-17114 GCA_025469235.1 Pemphigus obesinymphae
AGTATTTATTATTAAAGTAATATTATATACAATTATTATTATTTTTATTATTTTTTTTAACATATTTTTTAATTAAATACCTTTAACACAATATTAGTGTATGAAATAATTATATTTTTTTTTTTTTGCAAATAATCCTAAAAAAAGGCTTAAAAGCAAAAAACCAAGTAGGGGTTCCACGATAAAAGTGGACGTCAAAAAGGGTTCCACGGATAAAAAAGTTTAAGAAACGCTGTCTTAGGGCATGTCCAATTATTTTCCAACGCCCCCATGAATGTACATTATTTTTTTACAATTCTAAAAACTTCTTCGTTTGTTTTTCTCTTTATCCAACTAATCCTTTCCATGCATTTCATCCAACACCACATCTCAAAAGCTTTAAGTTTTTTTCTTTTCTATATCGTTTATGACACATATTTCTCATCCATATGTTGCGACACTCTATACATATATTTTAATGAGCGTCTTCTTGATATTGAGATGTATCTTTTTTGAAGTGAACAATAATTTATGTTTTTTACTAAATGCAGTTTTTGGCAATGCTATACGTTTTCTATTTCTCAGGTGCTCTTACCATCAAATGTGATTTTTCTCCTTAAACATAACAATTCATCTACTTTCTCTAGTTTTTAGTTGTCTATATATACGTCAGCTTTTATTCTCTGCTCTCTGGCATAGACTAGGATTTTCGTTTTTGCATTACTTATTTTTATTTCTGATGTTTTGTGCATTTCATTAACTTCATCAACTGCACGTTGTATGTCACCTACACTCTCTGGTATCATCACAATATCATCTGTAAAATGATTGTCCTATAATAATATTAGATTCTTAAGCGTAAAAACAACTACATATTACCTATAATGGAAAATAGTTTGATAAATAATAAATAAAGCTTCTATTTCTTGGTTACCAATGGTGATTTTGGGGAGGGACGCAGGGGGACGGAGTTACTCTTCATTTTTTTCATGTTTAACAGCGTATCCCTCAATTTATTTATCAAGGAATGCAAGGAACGCAATGTTTTGTTTTAATTTTTACTTAACATTTTTAAAAATTATAATTTTTTTTTTTTTTGGAAAAATCGTAAAATTACGAAAATGAATGTTTTTTTGTCCTTACCACATAATAAGTTTTAGATGAAAAACATGATATAAAATGTTGGATAGTTGATCTTATTACATCATATTATAGTATCATATAGGTAATAAATAATCTTCATTATCCGTGAATGGATAAAGCCTAAAATGATGGCGAAATCAATGCGACACCGATAAACTTAATTTCGGTCTACATCTACAACTTCCCCGATTATTCATTTAAAATGAAAAGTGTAAATTCGTTTTGAAAGAGAAATGCTTAAACTATGCTATTTTGAAAATATGTAACCTAAAAATGATGTAAATAATTTTGGATTTTTCTATTCTATTCATGTTATATAATTATCTAAAATATTTTTTAAAATGTCCCCTGGTTAAGAAACTTTGGATAGGGGGTGTGGGGGACAAAGTCCTCCACGGCCTACTTTTTCTTTAATACGTCCCGGAACGCTGGAAATGTGAACATCTTTATGTTTAAATAATCATAACATACTAATTAATCACTTAAAACATATGAATGTAATGCCAATTTATCCCAAATTCAATGCAATTTCATTTACAAAGATTATGTTTTTTCGTTTTAAATCAATATTATTTAATTATGAATTTTTTTTTTAAACATAGAAAATCTTTCTTTTTGCCCCCATAGTTGGGGCAAAGTGAATAACAGTATGGGGAAAATGAAAATGTGTATTGAAAAGAAGAAAATAGACTACAAAATCTAATGAAACTAAATTAAGATCTTTTTGAGTAGTAAAATAACAACATACAATTTTTTTTGAATTCTATTTGCCCCAACCGACTTTTATTTCATTATATTTGTATTAAATAAAGCTATATAAATAAAAGTAAAAACCGTATCAATTTTTACAAAATTAATAACCTTATCTTGAGTGCTGCAAAATTTTTGCTTGACAATATTGATTTTATATGTTGGAAAATCAAATTTCTGACAATATAATTTTAAATCATTGGAGGAAAGTTAGATTTTTCATAATAACACTAATTTTAACAATTAAAACGAAATAAATCATTTTTTCCCAAAGTGTATAAATAAAACCAAACATATTAAACACCATAGACTTATAATATATAGACCGCGCATTGCACTCGATTTGTATATAAAACGTTGAAGCCAACATATGTGCGATAGAGACAGCCTCTGAAATTACTTTTTCAAAGAGATTATATACAATTTTATAATACTCTCTGACGATAATATGTTGTGATAATAATTGAATATCGATTGCAAAGATAATATTATCTATGAACGATTCCTATAATAATAAAATAGATAATATACTAAATAATAAAATATTCTAACAAGCAATTTAACAATTTAGTAGGTACGTATTAAATATTAATGTTTTATTTGGTAAATAGGATTTGGTAATAATAATAAAATGCACATACAATTTATTATCACAATAATAATTGTCAAGGCGTGTTTTAAAATAGTTTATGAGATCTTTGAAAAAGTAACTTCAGAGGCTGTCTCTCTCGCACATATGTTGGCTTCAATATATTTTACTAATGCGCGGTCTATATATTATAAGTCTATGTTGAACACATATTATTTATTCATTGATATACATTTATTGTGTTTTCCGGGTGTTTTTCACTTTACCCCGCCTGTCTACTTTGTCCCACATTCCCTATATTCACTATCAATATCATCCCCATTGAGCGAAGTGCTTCCACTCCCTACTTGTCGGGTTTCTTTTTCAAAATTATTACCTAAATAGTATTTCCTATACAAACTTGAATAATAATAATTATTATATTTTATATTATTGGTTTTTACATAATTATATGTATTAAATTAATAACTTGAAGTAAATAATTTTATTTGGTGTGTTTGAACAAGACCTATGGAACTATAAGAACTAAATTAAATTTATCATTTTAAATTTACGATCTATTTGTTTAATCGATTCTAATAAAATGTACAATGGAACATAATATATATATATATATATATATACTTTCTAAATATTTATAGTTTCAATCGACAAACTATGTCTAAGGGAATATTAAATTTAAGAAATTTACAATTTACTGGACTATAAGTTATTATTTATAGTATGTAATATATATATCTACAAAAATAAAATTAATTTTATATTATATACATTATACATTATATTTTATTTGGTTTAATTAAACATAATAAGTTGAAATTGTGGAATATGAGCGTACGAGTGGCTATAATAACATTTTATGAAAGGTTTTTTTTGAAAGTCCAGCCCTGGAAATAGAGGAATAGTCTGAAAATATTTGATAATCTAAAAATGTATGACTACATATAGTTACACCACTGATTAAATTTTGTTTGTCATTTTATACCCACAAATGACGTCTGTACAGTTATCGTAAATAAAATGTGGTTTCTCTCCATTGGTAAACTTAAAGATAATAAATAATTCTGAGAATATGATATTTCGGGTATACCTATGAAATAACTTCTTTTTAACAAAAAAAAAAACATAAATTCTACAATTTTATTTTAATACAATATATGGTTTGTACACATGCCTATGTAAATATAACACGGTGAGACGTTCCCCCCTTTGACATTTTGCCCCGACCAAAATCAGAGTATTTGGACGTTTCCTCTCCAAATACATAATCATTAAAGACAATTAACCACCTGAAATAATATGAATTAATGTGCTTTATACAGGAGTGAATGAAAGGGGAATTTGGGAGTCGAAACTTTTCGAAATTCAAGAAAAATAAAAAATAAAAATGACAACCCTACTTGAGAAATTTCTTGCGAGATAAAAAAAAATATAAACCAAAACTAATTGGGGTTAATGTTATTCACGAATTAAAATAAAATATTGCACTATAAATATAAAAATATAATATAGGTACCTAATAAATTAAATATATAAATAAGTGAAATAGTTACAAGTTATATGGTCGTTTATATATTTCTGATTTTTAATCAAGATTTTTTTAGATGGATATTAAGTAGGTATTAACTATTATTATAAAACTATGGAATAGCAAAAATTTGTTAAATAATAAAATTGTAAATTGGTAAAATTACTCAAAAGTCAAAATTTTTTTTAAAAAAAATAGTAAAAAATTACCTTATAACATTTACCAAAAATAACTTTAATTATATATAATAACATTTCTGTTACTTACATAATAATGTAATACCTATAAGTACTAATTTCACCTACCTATATATTATCAATTCAAATAGATTGAGTCACTTAAAAATAAAAAATTTGAAAAATTACCTTTTTTAAAGTACACGAATACCAACTAGATTATGGTGCCCGTACGTCCCATTTTTCCCGTGATTGTCCCGTTTTTAAGAATTGCATCCCGTTGTCCCGACATACATTAAACGGGATTTCTTACTGTCCCACTTTTGGAAGTGGGGTCCTGTTTTTGTCCCTTATTTTACTTATCTACCGTTTTTCTAATGGATTTCACGGTCTTTGAAGGAAAATCTTAAATTTCCTTTTATTTATTATTTTTTTTTATATATACTGCTTATTTACTGTTTTCAAATTGATTTGTAAAAATGTTAGTAGAAAATTGTTACAATTGACTTTTTTTTAATGTATAATAATCGACAGCTATCAAAAATATCGTTTTTACTTTTTAGACCTTAAGCTATGACAATATTATTAGGTTTTGGATAGTTCGATATTAATTCTATAAAAATCTTAAATTTTACCCTATAGTGGAAATTCATATTTCCAAAAACTTCTAGATAGAATTCTAAATTATATATTTTATTATTTTCGCACACGCACAAGAAAGAATGCTATAAAAAGATTGATCCATTGACTCCACCGCACACACAATAGTTGTATTAAAACATATCGTTTTTAGACCTCTTGCTGTGACAAAATTACGCGACTTTGGGTGATTCGATTTTAATTCTGTAAAAAGCATAATATTTTTTGATATCTTTTCTAGGTTTTAATCGAGGCGTTTTTGGAAATATAAATTTTCGATTTCGGTATGACTAAACAAAATTTCCATATTTTAAAAATTGTTCACTTGTGTATATCTAAAACGGAGATTCGTATTTCGGAAAACGCCTCGATTAAAACCTATAAAAGATGTCAAAGAATCTTACGGTTTTTACAGAATCAAAATTGGACGAGCCAAAGTCTCACAATTTTGTCACAGCGAAAGCGACTTTCTGTTCAAAAAGTGATTTAGTATACGGTCTTATTTTCATTATTTTCACACTTGCGATTCATATTGCATATATTAACCTAGACGGATATAGATACAAACCTAAGGAGTATATTTATTAATTTATTATTACCTTTATTAACTTCATTGATCTCTCTAACTGCATTAAATTCTGAATTTAAAATTTTGTCGTGTACGATAAATTGCCTATAAAATACTCCTTAGAAAGCTTCTAAGAATTATAAAAAAATTATATTCTCCTATTTGCCTTTCAATATTCATTTGAAAATATTAACTATTCTCTTGAACATATTATTTGTTCTATAATCTTATGTATTATATATTTTATATTATAATATTAAACACTTCAAAACTGATTTTAAGGGGTTTCGCATAGACAACTTTTTAAACCTCGGTGGGTTTTTTATTGGTATTGTATAATGAGTGAACTGTCGTCAGTGTGCTGCCGTGTATGTATCGTACGGCTATCATAAAATATTTTATTTCATCTACAACGATTTAGATCTTAAAACCCGACAAAATTATAAAGGCATTCACAATGATCCGATTTAAATTCTAAAAATATGCCTGTTGAGATTCTCTCCGTTGTCTGTTTACTGTGGAGAATGTTGGGAATAACGTTTTCAATTTACGTTTTATTTTCATATGACATACAAGGGCGCCTGCAAGAGGCCATGCCTCTACTCCCGCGGTTTGAGTCAATGTTTGTATAGGGTGTATTTTTAATAAATACTTTTAATAGTATTTTTTTTTCCCAATAAAAAAATCATTATTTATGTAAGCACTAAATAATAATAGTTTTCTATTTATCACGAATTGTCGGCCTCCGTAAAATTCTTGACAAATACGATTTGAAAATTGCGAACATGTTATAAAAGTAGTGATATTTAAAAAGAAAGGTTTATATATTATGTACAATAAACTATATATTATATAGTTTATAAGTATTGTGCCCCGAAAATGTGAAAAAAATAATATCTCTTCAAAAACTTAAAATAAACAAAAAAAAAAAAAGAAGGTAATAACCAACGTTTTTCCCATTTTGCCGATTAAAATCATAAGAATTTATAGTTTGCCGACTCGAAGTTCCGAAAAATACTTCATTGCTGCATAATTTTCCGAAAAAATTCCAAAATATTTCATTCTAAACATGAATAAGCAAAAAAAAAAAAACTATCGACTTTTTTTTTACTATTTTCCGACTGTTTTCCGAAGTTGGGGGGGAGTGAGACACCCCCCTCTCGGGACGGCCCTGCCCTTTCCTGTTGATATTTCTGCGGGCGCCCTTGATGACATAAATTTGAAAATTAGTAGGTACATTCCCATAAATGAAATCCCCTTATTATTAAAAATTCTGTTTCCAACACTCTAGTAAAAAACTTACAGAATCTTAATATATTATCAGATTTAAAATTGTAATATTTTATGTAGCAGTTATTTTATCAGACTTTTAGGTGTAAATCAATGAAATAAAACATCGCTTTCAACTTAAGAAGACGGTTTTCCATAAACCATATTAGATGAAAGAATTATTTCATAATTTTAGTATCGAGTATATTTGTATACTCAGCATGTGAAAAATGGTTTTTTTTTAGCAAAAAATTGCTACAAGGGTTTAGCGAAGGTAAATTTTTAAAATTTTGTGCTGAACAAATTAAATAGAAAAATACACATTATACATTTAGAAAAGTTACTATTTTGTGGTTGTCGATATGTCAAAATATTTTACTTCCAATAAAGTAATGCACACATTATTTTTACAGTTTATATAAGTTATTTAAATTGTATATTTCTCAGTTTAGTGTATATATAACTAGGTAGAGTTATACCTATTAGAGCAGTATTGGAATTACGAAACATATTTTTACTTTTACAATATATTTCTATATATACAATATATTTTTACTATTAGATTTTCATTTTTATTTTTTTTTTTTTTTTATAATTTTTGTAAAATCCCCTGCAGTATAGCGTGAAATGTCTTCTTATAGTACCACTCAGAATTTATAAAATATAAACAAATGTAACGAAAATGATTTCCTTACGTGTAATTATGTATTATAGTTATATAAAACGGTTCCATTTTTTATTCTCGTGATTTTTCAATATTGTTCAGCCGATCGTTTTTAAGGTATTTTTCAAAGTTTCGAATTTTTTTCAGGTTTTTTAATTTTCATATGTATAACAATTTTTAACTTATCTTATTTTAGATGAAATTCCGATTATATAAACAATATTAAATATTAATTATTATTTGTAAATTAGAATTTAAAATCATTAAAATTAGGTAGTTATATAATACAATATAAAAAAATGTTATTATGAAAATTTACATATAGATAGAATCTTTCTATATTAATAATAGTATAATAACGTTGTCTGATTAGTCTTTCATCGACAACGCATGAATATTTTATTATGAAAATGTCTCATATACCCGCGCATAGAATTTTTTTTTATTCTAACAACCTTCTGGATATTATTTTGTCCTATGGAATAACGATAAAAACAATTTGTTACCGATTTTCATTTATTTCTGTGTAATTTTTTCAATAATGGACTTGTAGGGACTCTCTATTTGTAGATACGAAAATGCGGCATTCTTTATCGACGAGGGCATTTATACGAAAAAAATGGATTCTGAAAAAATATTCACATTGAACCCGCGATATCGTACACCTCTATGCGACGACATTTTATACCTACGCAAAATCTATCTCTCGGAAACTTTTTCCAGATCAAACAACGCGTGTATTTTATAATAATATATACGTACGACTGATTTGAATGGCTCGAACTCGAACGTGGCGGCAAATAAGTGTCGTTCCGCGAAGTGGCGGCAAAAAAAAAATTTTTATTTATAAAAATAAAATTTTAAAAAATTTAAAAAAAAAAAAATATTTTTTGGAGGGATATTTTCGACCCTCGACAGGGTGAAATGGCGGGCTCGGAGAATCGAATGGAAATATACATCTTAACCCGATCGAAAGGGTTGCACGGTGTGTGTGTACAGGAAAATAATATTGTCGTCGATTTCGACGGTACGGTTATTATTACTACCTGCCTACTACGAAACTATATTATTAGTCCCGCGCCGCCGTCTCGGTCCGGTCAATAATAATTTCAATAACCTTATCACATAACCACCTGTACGGATTTAGGTCGTGTGTACGATAACAGCTGCATCCGGCACATTATCGTGTGCACCGCGAACAATGTTTTCTTCGCCTTTTTGACCGATTTATATTGTATTTTGAGGGACGGTGTCGGGGGGGGGAATGGCCCGAAAGTACCGCGATGGCCTCGAAGGGTCGATGGAACATATTGTGCCGCCACTGTAGTTTGGCGGTAAAAGGTGTTTTGGAGGTTATATATTCTTATATTACAATAATAATATAGGTTAGGTCGTATACACAAAGAAATTCGCGGTCTTTACGCGTGTGCAGAAACACGTGTCCGTATATTATTATTATTATTATTATTATTATGTCGTTTGGTTCGGGTATTTAGGAGTTTTACGTAGGTATACGATATTATTACCTGCCCGTGTCTGCACTGTTCGAGATTTTCCCACCAAAATCATATCGTTCGCGAAACATGTTCGATTCAACAGTCTTACGTATTATATTATAATAAAATATCGCGTCTATATTTTACCCTCTCGGAAGAAATATCAATTGGTTTCTACGTTTTTACCGTGTTTATGATATTGGGATATAGATACCTTTCATATTATTAAACTTTCCCCGACTTGTTTTAATATTTTCTCTAGTTAAATATTTGATCTCGTACACGTATAGTCGTTATAGGTATTTACTATTTATACATGATTGTGTCTTCAAAACTGAACGCTCAGGTTGATAACGCAATATGATAATACAACTGATTACGATAAATACCTACTTCTAACAATATATTATCTTAAATGAGCTATTTTTAAACGTTTTTTTACGATTTATTGGAATAATGCTGCAGCACGCCAGATCACGCGATCATATAGGTTTGATATCATTATCGCGACCAAACAAGTTTTCTGCAATTTTTTTCTACTTAGTTTTACAATGATGTGTTTTAACTTTTTTCCTACATTTTTATGTTGGTATATTTTAAAAATTCTATAAGAAGGAGTGCTCCAATCATTACATGTTTTACCATTTTCCGGTAGAAAATTGCGTCTAAATGGAACATTGAACATGACATTTTTCGATTTTTTCAGTAGTTTCCCTAAGCGTCAAACACGTGGCCCTCGACTCGTATTTTTCGCAGCCTGCGGCCACCAGGATCATTGGAAAATTAAATGAAAATCATAAAAAGCGAAAAAAATATAACTTTTTTTTAAAAATTATACAAATAATAATAAAATACCTCCGTATAATGTATATTATCTATATTTATAATATTATTAATACAATTTGTCATAATAGGTACCAGCTACATTTGAAGGAAAATTAAAATCTCTGATTAAGCTGGGTACGAAAGCTAGTAGGTGTATTATATTTAAAATACATTTCGAAAAGAGCGTTTTTGATAGAAAATTAATTCAATAATTTGTTTTTTATAGAAATCAATTTTTAAATTCCCCCTCCCCCCCTCCAAAAAAAATGCACTGCTTAAGATCTTATTTATCGAATGCTACAATAACTTTTCATTGCTTTCAAATCCAAAATAATAATAATGCATTAACCTATTAATAATAAACAATTTAATTTATTGGTTTTCGGTACATATCCTATATGTATCTAGTAATATATTAATGTATACCTGCCGACTACCTATAAGTAAAAATACTTGAATTAAAAAAAATATTTAAATACTCATACAACTAACTTGTATTAAAAAATATATATATATATTATATGAAAAATAATATATAAAAAAAGAATATGTGCCCAGTGTATTCAAAAAGAAGACTAAAAGTAACAACTAGTTTCGGCGGTAAGTCATTAACAGGTTACAAATGAATAATAAAAACAAAAAAAGGATAGAAAAAAAATATGAAAATCAATAATCAATTTAATTTAATGATTAATTTAAAAAATTTAATAATTTAGAAACAAATAATTAAACGATTACTAGTAATATAGATATATTAAAACAGCTGTTAAAAATTATATATCGTTGTCTATATAATAATACGTATTAATAAATATCGTTAGATATCTTTAAAATCTTATTATACCTTTTAAATAGTATTGAAACCATTTATGTTTTACTTCATTAAAAATTAGTAATTCTTCTAATACTGAATTAACGTACATATTTTTTTCGTTATTTAATGTTATTAAATCTTTTTTCTATAAGTATTCAAATGTATACTATTTTAAGATGTGCTAGCAAAACTAGATTTAAGAGAATATTTTATAAACTTTATTTCTGAAATATATTCTTTGTACCGAATATTTTCTTCTACTAGCTTTTCCAATATAAAATGTATTGCAACTATATATTATAAGCTTATAAACGGTATCTATATGATATTATCATAATTTATAGAAAATTCATTCATTTTATTTATTATTTATGGTTTTAATTGAATTATTGTTAGATTTAAAGACAATTTTCTTGTGAACTTTCTCGATCGTGCTTATATTCAAATTATTTTTAATATCTATGTCACAAATTATATTGAATTCATTTTCGTAATTAGATTTGTTTAGAAGATCACGTTCAAATCTATGTAATATGGAATTAAAATAAGAATTATTTTTTATGAAAATATAGATGGTTAGCATCATTTGGAATTATCGAACCTATTTAAAGTTATATTTTAAGTAGATATTCTCTATATATATATAATGAAATTAAATTTATTATTAGAGATATTTATTGTAATATCTAAAAAGTTAATTTTATTATCTATTTGTGTTTCAAGTGTGAATTGGAGTTTCTTATTCTTAATTTTATTTAAATTGTTAACTAAAACTTCAGCCGTCTATTTGTACCTTTGAATAAAATAAAAGTACTCGTATTATCAACATATATTAAATAAGCTGTTATATGTATTGTTTATATATATTTTGTGACTTAAAATATAATTCGATTCATAATTTGATATGTATTATCATTGATTACATATTATATTATAATATATAATCAATGGTATTATGTATAATTGAAAAAGTAAAGCACTTAAGGGACTACCCATAACGAAACCATCATTTTGGAAATGTACGTTTTTATTATATTCGAAATAATTTCCATTAATTGTCATTTTAACGGTATGAATAATTTTCATTTGGTAATTTCTTTATTATTAAAGCCACTATATGTGTACATTTATCTTTGAGTATATTTTACGCTTCGAGTTTCAAAATAGAAGTATAAAGATTCTTCGCACCTAATGAACTAATTTTGCATCCTGGTACACTGGTACTGGTTACCTTTGTCAATTTTATCTATAAAATCATATATTATATTTTTTATTGAGTAGTTGTAATTAATTTACGTTTATTAAATGAATCTAATAATATTCAGCTAAATAATATGATGGAGCCGTTATAAAATGTATACGAGTTCGAATAGGATGATTTTCTTCCTATTTAATTTAATAAATTAATGTAATTGTAGAGCAGTTCTATTCATATTGTTTTTTTAATAACAATTTTTCAGAAATTATTTCGACTGAATTTTGGATTAATTAATTTATTTATTTATTGAAAATATCAGTATGATTATACAATAATAATTGAGTGTTATTATTTTTCATAAATTCTGATGTTTTTCGATTATTGAATTGTGCATGTAATGTATAATTAATCCACATTATATTGAATCTCGTATTACCCACTTCTTATAATTGGATGATTATTGTTATAAGTTAAATATTACCTTTATTTAAAAGATTTACTTCATTTTTATTGATACTAATATACATTTAATATAACTTTAATATAAATTGAATTATTTTTTAGGTTTAAATTTAAACACACTGAAAAAATATTTTAGTAATATATTGATAATAATACCAATAAAATCGACAAAATTATCATCACTATACAGTTGACAACAATTTATTTTCAATTAGTATTATGTATTTGTAAATTTTTTAATATCTTATTTCACACAAAGTAAAGTATTTAACAAAAGAACTTTGTCATTTTTGTATAATTAACTGTTAGGAAGATAATATAATTATTGTTTTAACAAAATGAATATCAAAATGCTATACTACTCGTATGTTTTATTGTACGAATAAAACAGTTATTAACAAGTGGGAATCTGGGTGCCAATTCGACAAAATAATACTAAATTATTATAAATAAATATAAAATATGTTTTATATTTTATAAAATAAATAAATATATTTATTTATATAAATATAAATAAATCAAATATTTATTTCATTGTGATGAACTAACAAATCCAGATTGTCATTTTTATATTACAAATAATTAATAAGTATTATTTTTTTCAAAGCATATTGGTTATTAATATATTGTATACAGTACCATTGTAATATTCTGCATAATTATATAATCCAATATTTTGTAGAAATTTAATAAAAATAATTCGAAAATTCGGTATTTCTTCAGCATTTTGTGAAAAATATAGTAAATTATTCTAAAAATTATTTAAAATACTTTTAAAAATACATTTTAAGCACTATCAAAATTAGTTTACTATATATATATATACTATAATATAGTATAATATATATATATATATATATTACTCATATAGTAAATATTATACCTAGTACTCAAATAATTGTATTTTAATACCTTACAAGACTGCTCGTAATAATTATTCTTTAATAAAAAAAAATTTTCGCAAATGGATATCTGATATAAAAACGAATATAATTAAATAAATATAATATATATATATATATATATGAATTTTTTTTCTTCGTAACAATATACTTGGTATGGTACGTAGGTATTTTAATCAAATTAGAAAAAATAAACACAGATTTTTACATTATGAGGTTATAGCTGGTTACTGGTCGGATTCCATCTGCTAATCACTTACAAAATATAAACAAATTATATAGGTTATGTACCTGTTTATTTGGAAAATAATTAACTATAGTAAATATACGACTATTGGTCCGCATAAAATATGAAACGGATCTCTCGGAAAATCAAAAATTGTGTTCAAGTATCTATATCCATTATTATACTAAAAGTCCTCACCGAATATCATAGCGTGGTAAAAAGTTGTAATTACAATTTCAATCCTCTTCTCCATTATAAGTTTCGTGAAATTTTCTTCTGATCTAACACACGATTTTACGCGTAAAACTACACCACGTGTGATTAAATTATATAACTATATATGAACTTCATTATAAACTTTTCGCCCATGAATATAAATCCAACTACTATTACAATATATAGATAGGTAAAATCGTTGGATCGTATGACCGTTTCACTACGCAAAAGCGTCTCAATTCTACGTTCCTCGACAAATATATTCCCAAGAGTTGACAATATCGCAAAAAAAATATATAGCATTTTTATAATTATTAGGAAAATTTTAATTGCAGGTAATAACAATTTTTAGATAAAATTTAATTGGAAAAACGGACTCCTATACCATATGTGAATGATAATAATTAGAATATACTTCAACTGTAGTTAATAAGTTAAGCTAAGTTATATCATTAACTTGAATTTTTAAGTTAATTTTTAGGTGTACCATCTTATTATAAACTCATCGAATTATCTAGTCAAAATATATCTGTGAGTAAATTACTAAATACTATAGGTAAGTAATTTTTATTTATTCTAGGTCAAGTTTAATAAATAGATAATTTTAACTCGAGATCAATGTTTTATTATTTATATTTTACACACTTATTGTGTCACAATTTTTAAGTTAAAAAAATAAAATACGCAATGAAAAGTGAAAATTATTACCTTACTTAATTGTATTTATTTTTTTTTTTAATATCCCGCGATTTAGGATACCTACCGCATTAATTTTAACCTTATTATAGTTAAAAAATTAATTGTTTTATATACAAAGATCCAGCCCTCTAAAATTGTATGTAATATGACGCATTTTCTGTAGTATACGGAAAATTTAATGTGTAGTACGAAATCGGCAACTGTGATAATATACAATTCGGAAATTTTACGTTTTTATATATTATAATGCGGATTATAAAAATATAAAGGTCAATCAAAGAAAAACTGGATTAAATATGCAGTACGAAAATTCAAATATCTTAGGGGTTGCAAATATCAAAACCATAAATAAAGTAATCGTTATAATTTTTTTATCGATTAAGTCAACTCCAATCAGGTTTTAATTTATATATACATTTAAAAAAAAAAAAATTCTATTGGCACCTAGGTATATTATATTACATGTGTGTATGGCGACATATAACATAGTTTTTATTGCAAATTATTCATTACGTGGACTTATGCCTCATTATAGTTTTCTTCTATAAAAGTATATGAAAATATATTGTATAACAAAAGTAGTCTTTTCAAACCTAATTGTATATGACCAAATAATACTTTAAATTATAATATTTTATACCTACAATATTTGTATAGGTATGTAAATATTTATTGAAAATTATAAAAACCATTTTAATTTTTAATAATCCATTTTTTTTTTTTAGGTAGGTAAAAGCATATTCTATAAATATAATAGATACCTATATATGATCAATGATAATATATGTATGTATTTCATATTTTGATTTCCGCAGTTTTTCGACGTTTTCGTGAAAAGTGTTCTACTACAGTATGATGTATTTATAAATCTAGTCTTATTTTTCTATTGTACATCGAATTTCGTAAAACACAAAATTAATCCGATCAACTTTGTTTACTTGTCGGTGGTGTTAAACGTTAAATGTGCCTCGATTAATCGAAGTTTACATCGAAAGTTCTCTCGTTTATTGCTCTCTATATACACTATATATACACTATATATTATACGCTCATATAATACATAGGTAGTGCAATATTACTGCCGGTCTACAAATATTATAAGCCCACATTGCACAAAATATATTAATAACCTATATACATAATTAGGTGTATAAAAGTGGCAAATTTGCCAAAATCACGAATCGGGGATGAGCGAGTATCAAGGCTGCAGGGCAAGTTAACGATATTTTTCAACTCGTTAAGTTAAGTTAATTGAAAAATAATATGAGCTAAGTTATAAGTTAAAAGTTACTCGTATATTTTTATTAACTTTTAAAGTTAAAAATTAACTTTGGAGAGAAAAAAAAGTAACTTGACTCCGTTAAAAGTCGAAATTTCCTAATTAGGAAAAAAAAGTCGATATATACCTATATATCGTAAAAGGGTAAAAAAAAAAAAAAGGGTTACACTCAAAAAACTATTGGGGACTTATTCAGCGTGAAAAAGTGTAAACGTGTAAGAATAAAAATACGTCATAATACGTCATTTTAAAAACCCATGCGCATAAATATAAGAAATCAGAAAATAACTCCTCCTAGCTGCCAAGATACCTACCTATACATTATCGTTTGATTCACACTAATGTAGTATCAAATAAGCGGTACCTATCACTTCAATATATTTTCTATACTGGATAGACTTAAATACCAGCCTTCTTGTACAATATAGTTAAAAAGACCGGGCTCAGTCCAATATTCGTGAACGGCCAAAGTCGCGACGTGTGCATCGTCGATTCTTATCGAACACGTACGTGCTATTGTAGGTACCTACCACGGACTAAGATACTAAGTATCTTAGTCCGTGGTACCTATACTAAAATCGCGTATAGATACCAAAAAGTAAGATCCTCATTCGAAAAATTTGCATTTTTCTTCGGGCAAAATTTAACATAATTTAGATACTTTTGTATAAAGTTAACACGTTCGTTTTAATAAAAATGTATGTAACTTATCAAGTTGAAATAGTTAATCTGAAGAAAAAAAAAGTAACGCGTTATGTAACTGCATTAAAATTAACTTGACTTTTTAACTTAATTTCAACTTTTAACTCGTTAATGCCCAGCCTTGGACAGTGTAGAACGCTATATACGCGTATATATCTCTCGTGTCCCCCCTTCAAACCGTTATTAATACAAACCGATCATCGCCCGACTTTTGGGATGTCATAATATAATATTATAATACGCGTACACGTCCAAATTACATTATATTGATGTACAGTATAAAGAGAATAATCGATTACATTCGGCTGTGAGAATAATTTATGACCGCACAGTTAAACTTCGACGATAATTATTTTAATATTATTACTCTATCTCGATAATGCATAACTTTAGGTCGTTACGGCTCTATATTATTATCGTTATTCGGCCCATATATATTAATCGCGAGAATATAAAATATTATATAATACCTATATATAGGTACTCCACCGCGATTGATGTTTTTCATTAATCGTATGTGGAAAACATATTATTATATGCTGGAGCACTATATATTTGATGTTTTTTTTTTTTTTCTCTCAAAAATAATGAATAATTATTTTACTACTAATAAATAATATTTTAAAAGCCGGCAAGTTTCGCTCATCGGGCGAGATATCTATAGTACCTACCGCAACTGGTAAAAAAATATATTGAATTCGAAACGAATAGTACAAAAACGATTTCGACCGGATCTCCGTGCAATATGTGCATAACTATTGAAAAAACTAAATAAATACAGGGAGTCAAAACGGGTTTGAACCCGGGGTGAGAACCCGTGTAACCCGCAAAATATTAAAACCGTGTTAAAGCCGAAACCCATGACCCGGAAAAAGTGAAACACGTTTTTTAAACCCGTACCCGGAACCCGGAAAAAATTTAAACCGTTTTTTGACCACGTATTCCTAACCCGGCAAAATGAAAACCGTGTTAAACCCGAAACCCGGCAAA
>JAIPRL010009667.1:0-17113 GCA_025469235.1 Pemphigus obesinymphae
TTAGGCATTAACAAAATACTAAAAATAATAAATTTTTAATTAACAACAGTAATAAAAACAGTACAGAAATAAAAATAATATTAAAATACCTGATTAATGATAATTAGGTGTAATTGGAGGGGCGGGGCTTCATTTGTATAATGTATGAGACGCTATACAGACTACAGAGGTGTATAATATATAGTTAGATGAGGAAAAATTAATAAAGATGATTAATGGTTTATTATCCCGAGGTGGAACATTTGCCTGTAAAAATCGCCTGTTATACTGGTCCGTATTCGTATCTGTTTGCGACGCACCCTTTACCCGGTCGACGCAAATATAAGAATGAGAGGACAAATAGAACAAACGACATAAATAAAAACCACGAGGTACCTATTTTGCAAGTTAAGTTTGCCCGAGAGTGTTCATTCCTGGTATGCTCTAAATACTTATACTTATATATATATGACTAAATAGTCTCTACCAGCATTCTACAAAACCATTGATTTTAGACAAACTATTGAGTTTTAAATTCTAGAACTGATGTTGCAAATATATTAAAAAATTTTGGCACTCTTTTATAGTCGATCAGAGAAGGTGAAGGTTGTTGGCCCCTTCACTAAATCGTGCATTTCGACAAAAGTATTGTATTTAAAATTCTGAAACTTTCATTGCAAATTGTTGCGAAACTTTGATACGGGTTTGAAGTCAATGTGGTGGGGGGGGGTTGACCCCCTTCACTATATCGTGCATTTCGGCAAAAGTTTTGTATTTAAAATTCTGAAACTTTCATTGCAAATTGTTGCAAATAAGTTGCAAAATTTTGGCCCTGGTTTATTTTAGAAACGATAAAATCGGGGGGAAGAGATTTCACGATCATCGATCATTTGCTTTATAGGTGTAATAATGAATTTATTTTTAGAACGGAAGGAAAAATATTTTCTTCTAGAGATTTGATAAATATTAACCAAAGAGACCAGGAAAAAGTATCACACAAATTGAAAAGGAAGTGACCTTCAGGCCCAGGAGAGAAATAAAGGTGAAAGCTGATGATAAATATCAATGTTGGAAAACAGCCTTATGCGTACAACCTTGGGAAAGAAAAATAAGAATGAATATATGAATAGCATCAGAATGATTATTTGTTGCAGTATCAAATGTATTATTTTGAAAAGAATACAACCAATTAAAAGAGTTAAAAATTTGTATGTTAATAACTCTTCTAAATATAAAAAAAAGTTTTAGAACAACAAGAGATGGGGTTTGCAAAATAGTACTATAGGACATGGAAAGAGTTAGATAATAGAGACCACATTCTATAGGAGGGTCAATTGAATGTTGTACATAAACGGAAACATTTTTACTGAGAATTAAGTCAAGTAAAGAACCGTGTGAATTTAAAGTTATTTATAAAGTTAGTTATATTTTAAATAAAATCCATTGAATCCAGTTTCAGGAATGCAAGGATAACGAATATCAGTAATAATTGAGTAGATAGAGCGTGTTTATCAATAGACCAGGATATCTCAGAGAGTCTCCATAAAAATGAAAGCAAAGAGTGCAAACACCGCCGTCACGATTTAAATTATTATTTAGTGTTATTATTTGTTTACTGTCATCAGTAATTACATTCATCTTTATATAAACAATGGTACATACTCATTATCATCTCTTAGGAGTTTTGTAGCCGAATTCAAATATTTCCAAAAGTCACTTGCATTATCCCCATTGACTTCAGTTTTCGGAAACATATCAAATTCAATTTGATGTTTTTCAACAAATTTCTTAACATAATCATCATTGAAATCATCCTAGAAAACAAGTAATTTGGGAAGACCATAATAATGGTATAATATAATAACAATATAATCAATGAAAACCATTATTTTGTCACATATAAAATACTAAGTTATTTTTATTATTATTATTTAAAAGTACAAAAAAAAAAATGAATATTAAAAATATGTACAAATGTAGTACAATACTTTTATACCCAAATACTTTCATTTAAATACTTTGAACATTTTCTTAACACGATATTAATCAATAATTTTATTAGGAATGTACAAAAAAAAAAAAAATATCTATGATTTGTAATTAGTAGATTACAATTCGTCTATTCTATATATATATATATATATTTATATAGTATATAAGTAAATTTTCCGAAATTATTTTCCCAAAATTAGGGTTTTTTAAAATAATATTCAATTTTCAAGTATTTTCATACTCTTGAAGTTGGCAGAACAAAGTCGAAAATTGTAAATTAAAACCAACCAACAAAATTTGTTCGTCATTTGTTTGTTATGGTTGGAAGATTTCTGAAATTTGATGGACAATTTTTTTTTATTTATTAAATTTTTATGACACTTTACACTAATAGAGCAACATTTAAGAATAGTCAAAATTACCATACATTTATTTAGGTATAGATTTATTGATCATTGTTGGATAATTTTAAAAATTGTTTAGACCTTGGTTTAATTAATACGAATTTTTTAAAATGCTCTGTCTAACTTATGCTAACAGTGCAACTTTCGAAAATAGTCAAAAAAACTTTAAAATAATTTAGGTAGGTGTACGCACTAAGACCAGTAGACTTACGCCTACACAAATAGTTTATTTGGTATGTCTCTGAAAAAGATAGCCAATTTTAAGTTACACATGTGTATGATGGATTGTAGCGAAGAGTAATAATAAACTCACACCTTAGTAAGTTTTATTCATAAACATTATTATATTAATAAGCAACTTTACTAACATCCATATGTAGATTGGGTTTCAGTAAAACACCTGAATGACAATCTGTGTCTGATGACCTAACATACACCCATAGGCGTGTTGGATTGCGTGCAGGAATTCACGCAATGCGATAGGAACAATGATGGATACCTTATTAAAAAAAAAGCCAACAATAACGTTATCTTATATACTAAACATTAACTCTTGGTCTCCGCATGGGTGGTCGGGATCAGTGATCTTGAACACTCCAGTGGAAAACAGTAGATATATTGAAAACTCAGGGTAAGGTACTCACCACCACACACTCAATCTCAAGAATTAAACAGTTGTGGAATTACTATCCTCCAAATAGCATATCCGACAATAAACAATTGTAATTGGATTAATAGGAAAAATATTTTTAATAATTTTTAATATCTTTAATATGCTTGGTCTTAGTCTGGCATTACAAGTCTGGCAAGTCTTGGTCTTGCAAAAGATTTTTATTTCAATCTTGCAAAGTAATAATAAAATATTGGCTTTGGTCTTGCTAGCTCTAATACAGTTTTGGTCTTGGTCTTGCATTTTTGCAAGACCAATACCAAGACTGCAAGACTAAGACCGAATTTACTCATCATTAGTTACTCAAATGGCGATCACGATAAAAAAAACGCACATAGAGTAGGTATGCAATAATATATAGGAACAAAATGTATGTATTGCGTATTTGAGTACGACTAAATAATAGGTAACAGTTTAAAATAATAATAATAAAATTAGATACAAACAAAATAGTAGTTCACGAAACAAAAACAATAGATATGGTAATAACAGTAATGATATCATAGTTAAGACGACGATGAAAAACAATTTTGCATATAAGTGGTGTACGTCGATGTCGGTTTGTACGTACGGCACACGACTTAGCCAAATACGCAATTTGACTCCATGGGGAGAAGGTTTCGGAAGTAGTTACTCGTAGTGAAAAACAAAACACCGTATTGATTTACAGCGCGAATTACTTTTAATGAAACTCGAAAGAGAAAATATAAAATAACAAAAATGAAACAAATAAAAATACTACATTTGAGTACCAGGAAAATAGAGGCGGACGAGTATCCGTACCGTACGACACCAGAGGAATGTTGCGTATCGTTTTTTTCGTTCGGTGATCGTAGGCAGAGAGAACGAGAGCAACCGGCCGTGTCGCCCGTTTGGAGGTACGAGTCGTACTGAGGGGTCTCATGGAAGAGTAAGGAACATAAATATAAATCACAAAGTATAAATAATAATCATACAATACAAAAAATGTTAACTCTAGTAGTGTACAAGCCGTATCACCACAACCATTAAGATAGAGGAATGGCGTGGACGAGAAACAGTAAGACGGTGAGCAGATAATAAAATTCGGCATCACTGGTCGGATTTGTTATCGCGTACCGCGTGAAGTAATATTTTCCGGGTTTTTCGTACTTGACTTTAACATATGGATTTGTTGCATCGTTTTCAAAATTTATTGGACCTTTTTTTATAATCTTATAATATTATTCAATTTAGGTACAACACTAAATATATTATACGTTTTAATCTAAAAAATATCAGTGATTTCTTTTTATTAATTTATTGAAAAACATTTATTAAGGATAGAAAAATAATTATGTAAATATATACTATGTATAATACACGATATGAATATATTGTATTTCATTTATGTTATAACTATAATAATATAGGTAGTAATATTGAAAATTACACGACTATAAACATATATTCGTATATATAGGTATAGTATATAATATGAAATTATAATTAATTTTAACAATAATTATATTAATTTAGAAGTATTTTTCAAAAAATCGATTTATCTATTGAACAGTGTATGGAACAATTTAAAAATTAACTTTGAGAAATTCAGAAAATTCGCTTTTCTTAATATAATTTCTTAAGAAGACGTCGCATTGGTGATTTTCAATGGTTAAGTTATGTTTACATGAAATAAATGAAATGAGCTTTTAGACTTATTATAAAATTGGTAGAAGTCAAAAATTGAGGAATAAATTTATCGGTGATTTTTGAAATATTATGTTTAAAAAATTGTTACAATGATTTAAATATGATAAAAAGGGTTATTTTATATCTTTGATATTGAGCCTAGTATTTAAACAATTTTAAAACCCAATAAAGCTATTTCTGAAATTTTCTCTTCTACAAATTTTATAATAAATGATAAAACTTTAAAATCACTTTAAAAATCCATTTTACATATTTTTCTGTAGTAATAAAAATGAAAATTATATAAAACCACTTATTAAATATTGTTAAAACGTAATAAAATATTTTTAAATCCTTAAATTTATTATTTTCTTCAAAATGTCCTTGAAATTTCCTATACAGAATACCTTAATAATCAAGTTTGTAGCGTCCTTTTAAGACAACTATAAATTTATGTTATATATTATAACTATAAATGTTATAACATTCGCTAATCAGCATAATGTCGTCAGCTCATTATCTCCTTTCCACATTTCCTCGTTTAAAAATAAATCGCAAAATATTAATGTAATATGAACTATTAATATTTTATACTGTATTAATTATGTTTGTTAATAATTATTTACATAATAATTTATTATATATTTATATGTTTTTTTTTTGTTTATTAACTTATTTGAAATTGATGGAACGTGCACATTGTTACGGTGGCTGTGGCGATAATCACCGTGATGGTGATTTTGAATATGAATAAATAATATAATGATATCAATAATAGTTATAATATACAGTACCTATACATGTATATTATATAGTGCTCGAATCGGAAAAATAGAAGAGAGTACTCTCACACTTATAATAAATGAGCGTTCCCTCAAACTATGACACTCGTATAGTTGCCAAAAGTAAGACTTGGAACATGAACTTGGAAGTACAAGTTTCGAAATTCCAGCTTTCTTTTGCATTATTATAGTTTGCTTGTGTTTTAAGATTTGTACATGTTTTATAAAAATTATTTCTACATGTAGTACATGTAGCCCTTTTAATTCAGGGAAATACTTCCATTACACTTTTCATACGGCATCACTATATAAATCTTATGATATGGCAATTCACTGCAGCAACCTCTGTAGTTAAAATAGACAAAATAGGCATTTATTCCACTACTTTCTCGTACTAGATTTTTGTGAGGTATTACACTCCATAGAGTGGTTACATTCATCGAAAATACAAATCTCTTATATTTTATCCTATTCACGTGTTAAATATATTATAGTAATTTCTTCGTATTTCAACGGAGAACGTCTAGAACTTCAATCCACGAAAGGTACGTAAACTTATATTTACCTTAAGCTTTTTTTCCTATCTATTTTTACTATACTAAAGTCATAGTAATATTGAAGGTAGTAATTATTCGCGAGATATAAAATAAGTATACTCATCGTACTTCTCGTTTCTTTGAAAACACGCAATTTAACACGACGAGGCGCGTGTGCGCAGCAAGATATCCATGGTCGGACCTATATAATAAATATTAGTGTCCTTTTTTACAAAATTTGTATACACATGAATAGGACACTCATTCAAAACATCATAATATTTACTGTCCATTTCACTTCCACCAAAAAACATACCCTGTCGATTATATATATATACACCAATCTTTCACAATAATTCCGATTACAGAATAATAATATCTATGTATAAATTATATACCTATATACTTATTATCTGCAAATTATCACTTTATATCAATATATTATTATAATATATTTTTATATCCGATACCGTCTGTACGTTATACTCATTATATCAAACTTACTGATATATTACTCCAAAACCTCGCACTTACCATTATACTTTTCTTTCCTTAATTTATTTTCTATTTCATGACAAAAAGATCATACTACATATCTTTTCCTATTTCTTTTGATACGAGTAAAAGTGGAAAGGAGATTATGAGCTGACGACTTCATGCTGATTAACGAATATCCCAATTTTTATAATTATAATGGGTAATATATATTTATAGTTGTCTTAAAAAGACGCTACAATCCCCTTTTTCAAAAGGTTCTTTATAGGAAATTTGTAGGAAATTTAAGGGTTTAAAAATATTTTTTTATGTTTAAAAAGTATTTTAATAGTGGTTCTGGGTCATTTCCATATTTTAGTGTTAGTTTTATTAGTATTATTTAGTTTAAGTAGTTTTGACCATTCTTGAGAGTTGTACTGTTAACATAAGTTAGCAGAGCATTTTCAAAAATTTATATAAATTAAACCAAAGTATAACAAATTTTGAAAACAATTCCAAAATGACCAACAAATCTATACCTAAATAGATGGATACTTTTTTTAAGCATTTTCGAATTTCGCTCTGTAAACGTAAAGTTAGCAGTACATTTTAAAAAATTCGTGTTATTAAACCAAGGTCCAACATATTTTAAAAATGATTCAAAAATGACCAGCAGATCTATACCTAAATAGTTTGATAATATTTTTGACCATTCTCGAAAGTTTCTCTGTTTGCGTGAAGTTGGCAGAGAATTTTCAAAAATGTAATAATTCAAAAGAAATTTTCCGACAAATTTTAGAAATCATTCAACAATGACAAACAAATTACCAACAAATTTGTTGGTCGGTCCCCATATACAAATTTTAATTTTGCTCTGCCAACTTCATATAATAAAATTAGATACAAAAATAGTAGTTCACGAAACACGAACAATAGATATGGTAATAACAGTAATGATATAATAATTAAGACGACGATGAAAAACAATTTGGCATATAAGTGTTGTACATCGATGTCGGTTTGTACGAACGGCACACGACTTACCCAAATACCTAATTTGACTCCATGGGGAGAAGGTTTTCGGAAGTAGGTACTCGTAGTGAAAAACAAAACACCGTTTTGATTTACAGTGTTTTAAGTGTTTAAAAATATTTTATTACGTTTAAAAGGTATTTTATAAGTGGTTCTGTTTCATTTCCATATTTTAGTGTTAGATTTATTAGTATTATTAAGTTTTAGTAGTTTTGACCATTCTTGAAAGTTGCACTGTTAGCATAAGTTAGCGGAGCATTTTCGAAAATTCGAATAATTTTAACCAAGCTCCAACAAATTTAGAAAATTATCCAACAATGACCAACAAGTCCATACCTAAAGTTTTAGATAGTTTTTTTTACTATTTTTGAAAGTTGCACTGTTAGCGGTAAATTATCAGAGCATTTTCAAAAATTTATATAAATTAAACCAAAGTTCAACAAATTTTGAAAACAATTCCAGAATGACCAACAAATATATACCTAAATAGATGGATACTTTTCATTCACTCGATCATTTTTGAATTTTGCTCTGTAAACGTAAAGTTAGCAGTGCATTTTAAAAAATTAGTATTTTTAAACCAAGGTCCAACAAATTTTAAAAATGATTCAAAAATGACCAACATATACCTAAATAGTTGGATAGTAATTTTGACCATTCTCGAAAGTTTCTCTGTTCGCGTTAAGTTGGCAGATCATTTTCAAAAATTCATATACAATAAATTATGGCCCAACTAATTTCAAAAATGATTCGACAATAAATTACAAATCCATATCTTAATAGTTGGATAGTATTTTTGACCATTTTTGAAAGTTATACTGTTAACGTGATGTTAGAAGAGCATTAAAAAAATATAATAATTCAAAAAAATTTTTCCAACAAATTTTAGGAATCATTCAACAATGACAAACAAATTACCAACAAATTTGTTGGTCGGTCTCCATATACAAATTTTGATTTTGCTCTGCCAACTTCACGAACATAGTATTTTCGTAATATAAGAGTTATGTTCGATTTTAAGACATTTATATTTTTAAAATCATGTTTTATTTAATAATAAACTATTATTTCAATAATAAATGTATCCGAATTTTTGAGAAAATAAGTCTAAAGATTCAAAACTTTTTCTGTCTACGTATTTTAATGTTATGATGATTGAGTATAGTTTTTAATTTATTTTCTCAGTTTCATACAATTTATAACAATTTTAAATTTTAAGATATTTTATATCAGAAAGCATTTAATCTTAGATTTAAAGATTAGAAAATTATTCTCTTATAAGTATAAAAATTAGGAAAATCTTAAGTAGCCATTGAAATTTTAGGACAGAATTAATCATTTATGAAATTCATATATATTGATATAATAATATAATTATGTATTCATGCCGAAAAAGCGTGGTGATATTCTTAAAATTACTGTTCCGGATTTCGGACTAAGCATTTATAAAAATCATGGAATTTGTTTTAGATTTTAAAATATGCTGAATATATTAACAACAGTACCTATTATTATTAAATACTAATGAATGGTAATATTCGTATTACATAATTCGAAACCTCACTCAGAATAATATTATTTTAAAATTTATTTAATAATTTCATTCTAATATATCCATCATCAGTATCCTGGCTATTTTTCTTACAGGATTATTTGTAAATTCTTTAAATAACCTCCTTAAAGTAGAACATGCTTATATCACGTGTGTTATCAAAATTTTGTATACACATAATAATTAGAATATTAGATTGAGTTTTATAGTCAGAAATGTGTCTAGCAAAAAAAAAGAAAATAATTCAAAATATCATCCAAAGCTAAAATTTCTTCTGCGCTCTGCTCATAATTGAAAGTCAATTATTTGAAAAGTATTTCATTAATATGTTAAGATGATAAATTTGAATATTAATTTGTTACCTAAGTTATGTATTTAAAAATATATTTTATACCTTAATATGAACATCTAAACTCATTAATAGCCACCTTATTAGCTGCATAATTTATATTATCATGACGATGTCCACACTTATACTAGAACCTTGAAACTCATGTAAGCATTTTATTATACTTTAAATATTTATTATAGTTACCGATTCATTCTTTGTACTAGTATACGGGAATACATGAATTTTCAAGCCTTCTTCATTATATTTAATATATAGTGTTTTCAAGTTTTTAATATATCTAATGGCATTATGAGATTTCATTACTATATTAACAATTAGCAACACATGACCCCTGAAGAATAAATAAAAATTAAAATAAACAAATAGTGTTTTTTAGATTTTGAATGTTTGTATTCTGAACTGTACTTTACCAAATTGCACTTACTCATATTTCTTCATTGACCAAACCTCTCCATTGATATATTTAACATTGTAATTGTAAATGGATTTACTGGTATTAGTTGACTCTGGATCATGGACACTATTGGGTGTAGATGATTCGCCTATTTTACGGGATTTAGAGTTTTTAGTGGGCTCAGCTATACTATTACTCTGAAATTATATTAGGAAGAACTAAAAATATTAGTGCAATTAAAACGATTCATTGAGAATAAATATTAATTTGTAAAATATATGATATCTAAATGATTTAAAAAATATTATTTAGAATATTTTTTAATTTGACTTTAAATTATTTTCCGAAATTATCTCGTTACATCTCATTGAATCAAAATCGGGAAATCTACATACGCGTCGTATATTACATAGGTGCAGACTTTGAATTATATTCGTGCCCTTACTGTTAACAATAGTTTGGGGAGTAAAGCAGTTCCAAGTGTGCATATTTAGTCAGATGTTCAACTTTAGAATATATTGTCGCACTCTAAGTAGGTTATTCAACGTTTGAGATCCTTAATCAAAGTTAACATGATGCAGGATAAATTATAAAAACTGAAGAGTAAGAATATGAGATACATTACAATCCAGGTAGTAGAAACAGTATTGCGAACGTTTTGAGACAAATTAGTGACATTAATTCCATTTAAACATGTTCTCAGAGTACAAAAGCTCCTGAAACAATATTAAAATCAATTAAAATTAAGCAATTAAAATGGCCGATCAGGTCAATCAAAATTGTCATAACACTGAAGTGAACGAATTCACAGTAATTATTCTTGGCACTCCTGAAGATTTCTATTTAGGCTATTGTGTTTCAGCAAATCTTAAACTAAATAAAGATGTAGCTATTGAGTTCAGAAAAGTAAACACTAATTTGTTGAAACTTTTTCATGATTATTATATACTTGTCTAATTAATAAGTACAAATTCTAATATTTACTTATTTTATTTTATACTATTATATGTTAATTTCCTATGCAAGGAATCATATTTTAAACCTTGTAAATAATAGTAAAGAGAATTTCATTTTCAAAAAAACAATGTACATCACTTTAAAGATTTTTTTTTAGACGATGAAAAATTAGAAATAACACCAAAGACAATGTATAAACATTAATTAATTTACAGATTCCTGATTAATCAGAATCAAAATTAAAATACATTTAATCAACATATCGGAATTCCGAAGGGTTTCAATTACGCACCTATACCACCGACGGAGTTGCGATATCAACAGTTAATTAATAATAAACTGTAGTAGTATGTTTTAAGCGGTTCTTGACCATATGCCTTCCGGTGTAATAGGGATGCAAAATGGGGAGCAATCGTAGTTGCTCCCCTATTGTATATATAGATACATCGCATCCACTACATAACCTAACACATATCGTTTGCCTTACCTTCTGACCAACTATAATCTATACCTCCCTTAATTACAACCTCCTCGCGTTTTACTCCCATTTTTTTAAATAGACATTTTTATTTATTTATTTATTATTTTTTTTTTTTGCTATAACCTTTATTTTGCATATATAAATTACTAGTGCATTTATTTAATTTGTATAAACACCCCTTCACACTCCTCCATACAATAGATACACTTGGCGTTGACAACCACTCTGAGATCACCTCTCTCCTTACTCATTAAGAGGAAAATCATGGGATTTAGTGGAAATATTCGATTAAAATATATCAGAGTCGCATCAATCGCGAGTGGTTTTTTATCGACCTCGCCGCGCCGCCGGATTTGTTAAATGGCCGCCGCTGCATCCACATCTAACACATACCGTTCACTTACCCTATTTGACCTAATATAATCTATACCCTCTCCGCATTAAGCTAGCTACCCTGACCTTCCCTTTAAACCCTATTTATTTTATTTCTGTTTTGTTTTGTAACAGTCATACTGATTACCTTATCCTTTATAAATTGTTTTTGTTATCATCACAGCATAACATATTGTGATAAATAATCGAATTATATTAAACACCGCATACATCGTCCACTATTTCTAAACATTATGTCCGCCCCGATGAAGTCATACGTAACGTATTTTTGTTGGTCGATAATAGTAGGTATAAATGTAAATTCGTAAATAAACCTTCGAATACCTCATACTTATATATATATATATATCTATATATATATATGCGTACAGTATTTAATTACAAAATCCTTAAACATATGCTATATATAAATATATATATATACCTAATATTATTATTAATAAATATTTTATACACTATTAAATCACATAGTGTTTAAATAAGAGGGCTGAAATAGAATTTCAATTAAAATTTAAAACTATACTTAAGAGAATATGCTAATATGTACGACCGTAAAACACTTTAAAATCAATTTAGTTTAAAAAAATATTATTTCGCATATATTATTATTTGTATGTCCGTGACTAACATTTTTTTTTTTTTACGAAATATAATATATATATATATATATATTTTTTTTTTAACATGCTTTTCTAAATGAATTTATAAATGTGTTTAAGGGTATTTTTTATAAAATAAAAACAGAATTATTATAAAACATACGTATCTTTATTCAAATAAAACATATATATATTATACACTTTTAAGTATTATTAATAATCCGTTTTATAACATGTACATTTTTTATGGTTTAAACCCATATTTTTTTGTCTCTAGTATCATTTTTTCTCCCTGATTAATGAGTTTATCAGCAATTTCTGAATTAGACGTTGGGAATTATCATTCCAGTTTATTATAACTCTTCGAAAATCAATAATATATTACTAGAAATAGATATTTTACCTTCATCTCGATACGTCATTAGCATACGTAATCTATCGATAAGCTCGATCACATCGATTAAATAATGTTTTTGTAATTTAGAACCACAAGATTTCATAGCATCACCCAATGGAAACAATTTTTCGATGGTAGTTATACATTTGATATGGCCTTCTTTTTATCCGTAGTTAAATGTGCTGAAGTTTGAATTAGAACTTGTTTATATTTTGTCAAATCTTGAAGTGTATATAATTTCAGGTTTTTCAGAAATTATAATTATTCAAGTCCTGGTGTTAGTGGATACGAATTATCTTCAATAATTATTACAATTTCATCGAAAATCATTTCTTTTTCGCGTAATTTAATCTGACCATTGTAAAGTTCTTTGGGTCCGTATATTCTATATAGATCAGGACCTAAGCCATTTATTGAATCTTGTTTGGTTTTGTTCTTCGTATGGATTTTTATACATTTCCTCTTGTTTTTTTCATTTAATGAATGTTCCTCGATTTTTGGTAATAAAAATTTTTTAGCAAATTAAAAAAAATAATAAATAAATAAAAATGTATATTTAAAAAAAATATGAGTTATAGGGGAGGAGGGTTGTAATTAAGGGAGGTATAGATTATATTTGGTCAGAAGGTAAGGCGAACGATATGTGTCAGGTTGTATAGTGGATGCGATGTATCTATATGTACAATGGTTGAGCAACTACGCTTGCTCCCCCATTACACAGAAGGCCTATAATCCAGAACCGCTTAAAACATACTACTTACTATAAACGATATTTTAACGAATTTTCACTGTTCATATTCATTGTTACTTCAGTATTAAATATTAGCCAAAAAGATATAGTAAGTATTCACAAATGTCTAATATCATTTAGAAATAAATATAATTGAGTAAAACCAACTACTACTATTTGTTCGATTGGTAGTGGATGAAAACAAGTACAATATACATTTTTCATCAGATCGAACAAGTAAATGAATAATTTTTTATTTAATTTATTAATTTAATTTTTTTTAATTTATGAATAATTGATTCTATACTGTCATACTACCAAACAATAAGTTTAAAAATAAGCCTTATCAATTTTGTGGCAGAATCGCTAAGATTTTTTTTGGTAGTTATTCAGTTAAAATGTTGATTTTTTTTTATAAAATTGCAGAATGAAGTCTTTCAAACTCTTGTACTCTACACCTCTTGGAAGCATATACTAGAATAGTATAAGAACGATCTTCAATTATAATGCAACTTTTATTGCATTTACGAAATTGCGTAAAAATATGGAGGACATTATAAATAGGATAAGTTATAAACTCGGAAAACCTTTTGCAGCTATATGTGAAATCGAGACTAGAACTAAGATGCTCATTGAACAAAATACAGTTATTAGTTTATTGTTAACCTAACAAGTGTACAGAAAATTATACATATCGTCAACTCGTCCATGGGAATAACCATCTGAATCTGAAGACGTATTAACAATATGTCCAACAGTTGCGTGAAGTAAAGTTAAATCTACTTCCTTTTTCCAATACACCTTTTTCAATAGATATATTCAAAGTCATATAACTCATATAATTTCACAAGATTCGGTTATATTCTTAAATAAAACGTTAATATTCATTCAAAGAATTATTTTAGCTGAGATCCCTAAATATAAAATATACAGGTTAAACATTTTATTGTTGTGCAGCAAAACAAAATGTATTCAATAATAGAAAACACTAACTTATTTATCATTAAGTGAAAATAAACAAAACAATAAAACTACATTAATCCAATATTTTAATTGCAAAGCAATAAGAAATTAACATAAGTGTGAAAAAACAACTAAAATACTCAATAGGTAGTCGGTTATGTGAGTTGCAATTTTTAATAGGACTAAAAATCTCTAACTCGATATGTAGTGTTAAAAATATTAAACTTGTAAATTCAGTGCTCCTTAAGCTCAAAAACGATTATATTTGTTTACATGTAACTAGAATTAAACCAGCATGCATAAGCTGTGATTCAAAGAAACTTTGGACATTATTCTAGATCGTATAGGGAAAATATTCATAAACAAATAATATCCGATATTAACAAAGGATAATCACTTTTTCCCTTTACAAACTCGACAAGCTACTGCTCTATCTTACACAGAAGACGACACTTCAATGACGGTGATTGGAACTGGTAAGAATACCGAGATACTGAAGTCTCTGATTAATATTGCGCTCGTTCTAGTAAGTGACTGGATAGATGGGAATACCCTGAATATTTCAGTGAGTAAGACGGTTTCTATTATATTGACCCCGAGAAGATATGGATGAACAAAGTTTGTGTTTCAAGAGGACATCTTAAAGCTCAAAGACTACATTAGGTATTTGGGTAATTCCTTCACAAACTTTTATGAGTAATATTATTAGAAAAATTTACAATCCATTAATAAGTTCACAAAATATATTGAAATGTCATCAACTATAAGGAACAACGTTTAAATCAAAATATAATCTGAAAACCGTAAAGACTGATAGCCTAACAGATATAACTCAAAAAGCTAAATCTCTATCTTATATAAAAGACAAAATAAAATTATTAAAGTATAAAGAGAGACGAGAAGAAGCCGGAATTTCTATAATTTTTTTTTAGTATTAATGACATTTTTTAATAATTAACTAACAGCTATTCTTTTAACATAAATAATTGCATTCTATTGTTTTAATATAAGTCGTTTCAATATAAAAATTCCTATCATGTACCATTCAGAAGAAGTAATAAATTAAACTCAAATTGAATTGTAAAAGTAATTTTTTAGCAAGGATGTGTACGGTACGGTGGTGACCATGGTGATGAGAAGACGTATGTTTTTGCTCAAATTCGAGATTCCATTTTTTTTCATTGAAAGATTAGTTAAATATAGGTACATTAATTTTTATTTTATAATTATATGTTCCTATGTTTTATGTGGTGTGTATTTAGATATTCCATTTTGTACAGGTACCTGTAATAAATAAATACTTTACGTCTATACAGAATTTATTATAGTTCCTATAATAAGTATAGATTATAGTATAGTAGTGTATCATATTTGTGTTTATTAATGGGTACATGTACTATCCATATTCTTTAATAAGTAGGTAATTACTGAACTTATATCATTTAAACTTCAAAATAACTTGATGTTAGAAATTGAGTATTTAATATACATTATAAAAATTTAGTTGTGATAGACATTAAACAAAAATAATATTTTAACACCAACACTTCTACTAAAAAAAAACCGCAAATTTGTACTTAATTAAAGAAAATAGATATTAAAAATATTTGTTTGAGTTTTAGATTTAATCATTTATTGTTCATAAATTATATTTTATTTTGTAATTTTAAATAAAAAGACATTTTCATGTAAGTACACAATTTAAAATATACCAATAAAGTTTTTCATTTAACATTAACTACCTATTTCATTAACATTTAACTTCTTAAAATATAAAACCCATTCTTATATCTTTAACTGTATCTAGTTAATTATTTCATTACTTTGCTCATCCTTGATTTAAGTGAACCATTTTTCTAAGTCACTCCTTGTAACCCATACATATAATGATAATATTAGTTTAGAGTAATAAATAAAGAAACCGTGTGGCAACATTGTAGCTATATGTGTACCGGGTGATATTAATGTAATAATGTAAATTAAATTCATAGTACAAAATTGTGTAAAGGTAACATTAAAATAGAATATCTTTTTCTTTAAAATTAATGAATTGCATGACTATTATTTCATAGAATTATTTACCCATATAAAAAAAAAAAAAAAATTAAAATTAAAATTTTTATATATTTTTAATTGTTAAACGTTGTATAATAATAAACTTACCATATACACAGTGTTGCCGCCACACATAACCATAAGAATATATAATCGAGCGTCAAGCCATATAAATGTTGTGTCCGCGGTTATCGTTATAGCCGCTCGGCGACGACGGTGTTTTGCATTTCGTTATCGGGCAATTGCACGCGAAATATACATAAAATAATAAAATTATATTATTTTAGTCGAGTGTCTTCCACCGTATGTCAACAATGCCGATATGCGTTTGTCCGATCGGTCGTTCTTTTTTGTCGCCATCAAAACAAATGATACCTAGACATGTTTTAGTTTTTTATAATATACAGACGTCACCCGTTATTATATGTATATAGTGTGGGTACATCATCGCAACGCCGTTCGTTGTTATCGTGATCTACCGTCGTTATATACGTCGTCGTAATATACGGTCAGTGCATTTGTTTCGTCCGTTATTATAATATATAACATGTTTATATACCTATTGGAACATCGTGTAGTAGTCAGTACACACGACGTGCTCCGTCAAATATAATAATATAATTACGCCCTTGCGTCGTCAGCACGTCCGGCAACGTCGATATATATTATATAATATATATATATATATATATATATATATATATATATATATATATATATA
>JAIPRL010009668.1:0-17112 GCA_025469235.1 Pemphigus obesinymphae
GATTAAATATTATTATAACCAGAAATATTAGGTATATAACAAAAATATATAATAATATTATTTTTAATATATTTTATAATATTTAATATTATAATATAGTTCACGGCCCAGTACCATGCTGCTCGCGGCCCACAAGTGGGCCGCGACCCATGGGTTGGGAACCGCTGAACTAGGCTATATAATATACTGTGGCATAGTAAAATATTCTCATCTTTCATATTTTGTATAAATTTTAACTCTGCGACTATACAGAGAAAAGTTGTAGTTATAGAGCGTGAACGTGATTTTTAACAAATATCGTGATAACACAACAATAAAAAATGGTACGGACACATTAATATTTTTAAATTACTTTTAAAATATAATTAAATATTTTTAAATTAGTGGATTTTAATTTTTCTAAAAATGTCATAAAAATTGCCTATATAAAACTACTTAAAAATCGGGTTTGTAGCGTCCTATTAAATTTTAATTCTTATGATGTGTTAGGTGACCATAACCAATAGTTACCTAACCTATGCAAATATAATGTCAAATAAACTAAAAAATATATTAATGAACTTAAATTAATTGCAATTTGAATTACATTATACTTACGTTATGACCAGGGTTGAACAAGTTCTCTGTTGCGGTAGATACGGGGAAAAATAATTTTAGGGACCTTAATAAATATTAATAGTATTATAACAATAAAAGGTGCATTATATTATATTATAGTATTTTAAAAAATACGAAAATCAATATTGTTATAAAATTTAAATTATAGTATTCTATTTAAGACACACTTAAGGGGAAAGTTTCCCCGCGGAAACCAAAACCAAAACCCCTCGTTATGATTTTACAAGAAAAAAAAAACGGCCATTTCCTCCCCCCCTGTGTTTTACATGTATTTTTTTTAATTGTACCTAAGTATCTATTAAAAATTAATGATAAATGATTGATTTTACATTTTATGTATACTTGATCTTGTCAAGGTTTTTGGTCTAAAAGCTTATTAGAATATAATTAATTATAGAATATTAAAGAAACAACTAAAAAAAATTGCAAATAGTTAATAAGTAATAATTATGATAATAAAAATATCCTTAATTTTTTAATTTTTGGCGGCGAGATGTCCCAGTTCGCATAAAAATTCTAAGACCAATAAATAAAATAAATTAAAAATATGGTATTTTCACGTATTGTCGTATTAATCACTTTATGAACTCATTTTAACAGTTTTGCGTAAACACGTTTTTTTTAAACAATAATATCGTGATTACATATCAATAAAAAGTTGTAGGTACTGATACGGAAATATTTTTAATTTAATTATAAATTTTGGAATTTTTATTATTCTTAAAATGTCCTAAAAATTGTGTATTATATACAGTAGCGTATTTCCAACTTTTTGTGGGGAGGGGTCTACAAATATTGAAAATTAATAATTTATATAACTTTTACATATTTGACTGTCTTTGGAGTCAAAATCACTTAGTTGATATACAAAGGACTGTTAGTCAATAGGGAAAGGGGTTGCATGATCCGTGCATTATTTTTGTAAATAATCTCTATTCAAAACATTTTATTTGAATTTTAAATTATTTTAATTTTTAGCCTTAAATGCATTTAATCTTGATATTTTTAGAATATTTTTGTAAAATATTTTGCATCGCATGGAAAATATTTGATTATTAATTATGAAGAAAAATGTGTGACAAAATAATTTTTCTATTCATACATTTTTCCTAAACTTCTAACAGTAATATATAAAAAAAATACTGTAGGTACAATAAATAGTGGTATTATTTTTAGATAATTTTAAGATATTTATTTGAAAACTAAGAATATTTTAAGTTTAATATTTGGGCATAAATATACCTGATGAAAAGGTTAATAGTCTTTGACAAAAATACTACATAAATATACAAACTACAGGATAGGTCATGTGAGTTGTAATATATATTATTAAAACATTAATTTGGTATTCTTTTAAATTCAAATTGATAAATTTTTTTTAAGTTTTATAGTTTATTATTCCTTAGTTTAGTAATAAATGATAAAAGTACCTAAGAACCACATGACACGTCCTTGTAATAGGTAATAATATAGTTAACGAATTTTGATTACCAAAAACCTCCATTCATATTTGTAAAATAATTTAAACGGTTCAGTAGGAAACTCAAATCAATTTTGAATCAACTCAAATCAAATTTTAAAACATTTTTAATACAAAAATAAAATATATATATATATATATTAATTATTATTAAAATCCTATTTTTATTTTTTTAAGTTTGTGTAAAATACATACTCTGTGAAATTTTCAAATGTTTGGAACCATGTTTTGGAATGAGGAAATAACCATTATTTAAACCCATATTTTTCATAATTTTTCGATTGTTTATTTTTTAGAAATGTACATATTACCTCTTCAAAATACATTCTGATAAAATGTTGTGCCAAAAAAATGGGTACGCATGAAAAAGTTAGATCATGATGTCAAGTCTTCTGGTCGATAATTGCTCACAGAAAAATATATAACAAATAAACATTTTCGTAAAACTAAAAATATTTTACGTACACCACTCAGAATCTAAAATGTAGTCATTAAATTAATTTTTAGGGCATTATTATTACTTTTTTCGGTCATTTTTTAGTGATTGTTTAAAAATGATATCAATAAAAATTTATTATTACCTATTAGTATTTATTGAAGTTTTTAAATCCAATATTTTTTGGTTCTGGTATATATACCTATTGACCGACCACGACGATGCCCGGCGTCCTGAACGTGCATAGATGCACGTTCAGCGGCGGCTACTATCTTAGCAATTTACCGACCGGCGACAATTAATAAATAATAATAATTCGTAAAAAGCTTAAAAAAAGTAAAAGTAAAAAGAAATAATACATTTTGATGATATTTTTTACTTCTGGGGGGGGGGGGGATTAGAACCCGGGACCATCCCTGTAAATACGCCATTGATTATACACAACTCCCTCAAATTTGCATATTTGGCATCCTCTTAATGTAGCGTATTAAGCTGATAGAAAAAGATGAAGAAGTTCTACTCTGTGAAATTAAATTATTTATAGTTGCATCTATACAGTAGAACTTTAAATTATGTAACATCATGTTCACAGCTATAGCATTACAATATGTGATTAATATTTTTTCTCAAAACCCAACCAAAAAAATATATACTTATTATTTTACACTTATTTGTAATTTTTTGGGACTTTTTTTATAAATGATTAAACTTTGAGCTTATATTGTAGGTAATGCAAAGTTCATAACTAATAATAGCGTGAATATTTTATTCTTTCAAGATGTTGTCGCGGGTTAAAACGCATTTTGTATTTATAAAAATTTAATGAAACATGGTTATGTTTAATATTATGTATACCCAGGCCGTACCCAGGAATATTTTTCAGGGGGGGCTACTCAGGGTTGGACTAACCCTAAAATATGTACCGGAAAATGAATTTTTTTTACCAAAGTAGTCAAAAAAAAAAAAAGGTCTTCACTTGCTCACTGAACGGCCTCGAAATAGGTACCGAATAGGCAAAAAAAGAAAAGAAAAAAAGAGGTCTTGTTATGTAGCATTTATTTAAAGGAAGCAGAAACTATTAATAGTCATATATTATATATTACAATATAAACTAAACAATATTACAATTATTTACATTCAACACATAATTCTAAAAACCTTTATTAAACATTTGAAAAAAAAACAATAGGTACAGTTTTCATTTAATACTTAAAATCTAATCGCCTATCTTTCGCAGAGGGAAACATATCTATTATAATATTATAGTCAATATTTATATCTCTATGTATATTCATAAGGGCTAATCTATTTAGTCTGGACTCGTCTGTTGAGTTTCTCAAATAAGTTTTGATCCTTTTTAAACTTGAAAAATTTCTTTCTACTGAGGCTGTGGTAACAGGTAAAATAGATAGAATTTTTAATAATATACTTATGTTTGGTAAAAAATCTTCAGAACATTTTGCCAGTTCCTCTAATGGATTATTCGGAAGAATGTGTTTTTCATCTAACCATTTTTGTTTCCAAAAATTAAATTCACTGTCTAATAGTTGGTCATAAACGTATCCAGTAGATAATAAATCCATTTTATAAAAACCAATAGCTGGTTTTATTTGTTTAAAAGACGAGTTTATAATTTTACTGGGTATTAAACAAGATAATGACTCTAAAATTTCAGAATTGGAATGGAAATGTTCATTGAATGACTCAAGCATATCGTCTAAATATGGGTAAAATATGGATTGCCTATAGTATGAAATAGAGTCATTATTATTTCATAATTTGATCTATATTTTTGAGTTCCTACTACTCTTGGTATGACCGGAGATACCCCAACTTGTTCTGCATATCAAGTTTGATTCTGTAGACTCAACTTTACTCTATTAACATTAAACAATAAAACACATTGTCTTAATCTCATTAGAAGTATGTATATCCTATAAATTATGGCTTATTATTGTTTATAAGTATTAAATACTAAAACATATTTAATTTTAAGTCACCTACTAACCTGTTTACTGACATTGCCAGAAGAAAAATATGAATGTAAAGTTCTTATTTTCTTTTTTTCATGTTCACTTTCAGCCATATTTTTAATAATCAATTAAAAATGAAATAAAATATATAATATAAAGAATAAAATGTAATCAAACAATACATACAAAACGAAAAAAACAGAAACGGTCATATTTCAAAATCTTGTAACGTGTTGACTGAATATACCTTAAAATAATCATGATTATATTTTATATTGTAATCTATTTGTACATATTAAATGATAAGATACTGGTATAAGTATGATAAAAATCAGCGACAAACGTTATCATTTAGTCCACGGAGATTGTGTATAATTTTACCTATATTTACTCCAAGCCTGCCTCATACTCGTGTAAACATCGCGAACCCCCCGCACTGTCTTTTTCACTGTAACGTCATCCGTAGTATAAATTCGGCGGCGGCACAATAATATGCCGTATTCTTATGCTAAATATTTCTATAATAGATGTTAATTAGAGTTGAACTTAAACTGCGAAACTTAATAAAACAATTAATATTAAACTTAATATTACCAAATAATCACTATTTATTGAATTTAAATTATATTATAGCAATAATTAGAATTTATAATACGTTTTTCAAAAGTGTTATTATTATAGATAAATAGATACCTATATAAATATTACTTTAAAAGTCTAAAATGAATAATAATTACTATATAATATTATTTATATCCCAAAGACCCTAATTGTTGTATAAATTGTATAACCTATTCAATGTTTTCAACCTATAAAGTACCTATACTCAGAGGTGTAAAGTAATAATTGAGTAAAAGTATTTGAATACTAATTTATTTGAAATACTTTTATACTTATGTTATATTATAATAATAACCGACAAGCATTTTGAACAATATGTTCAAAATATGTTGGTAAATATTGTGTATAATATATATATATAATATATTAATAAAATTGTATTGAATAAATTATACGTATTTTTTTATAAGTATTTGAAAATTATTTCAAATACTTTTTTTAATATATTTGAGTAATTCTCAAATACGTTGAATAAATAAGTATTTGAATATTACTCTAAATACTTTTTTCAACAATATTTTTTTTATTTTTAAAAGTATTCTTAACAGCTTTACCTATACTTGACAATTACCAACTTGTAAAAAGTTAAATTATATTATATTAGGTATATATTATTGATATATTTTATGTCCACTCAAAAATATTTTCTCTATAAATTTGATTTGACTCAATTTAAATTCAACATGGTGTGATTTTTTCACAATTTTAATTTTTAATACTTTTGATTATCCCTTTCTAAAATCTTACCTTTGTACTCTTAAAATATTAATTGCCTATAAGAAAGGTATAATTCAGCTAAAGAAATTATTTAATAACTGAAAAAAGAAGTATAATATTATATAAAATACAAAAATAATGGTATATGAATAATAATGTTTAATTACCAAAAATACATAATAATAATTACATAAATAAATATTACATTACACATTACCTACATAAATAATAATAATCATAATAATATGTATATACATAAAATGTTCAATTAAATTACTGATACTTATAAATACATAGTTACTTCATGAGTTTTCTCAGCTTGCTAAGTTTTTTAAGCTTAATTTTATTTTTTTGTTGTTTAAGTTGGTGGTTGGCCTACTTCATACGTATAATAACTCTTTGTTTGATATATACTTTAATTACACATTTATACTTTTCATCAATTGTCATTCTTGAATAAATTTTATTGGTTAATTTATTGACCACATTTGGTCCTTTAGGAACTTGGTATTTTGTAAATTTATTGAACAACTGTTCCACCCGGAATATAATTTTCTTAAAATCACTGCTAGGTATTAACCCTCCGTATGATAAATGGTTTATCCATGATGGTATAATGTAATCATGTTGAAATATGCATTTTATATTATTTAATTGTGTTGTTGTACAGCCAAGTTAAGGCATTGTAAATTTATATTTTTTGCTGTAGTTTTGTGGACATGTCGCAATAGCACAACAAGAACCGCCAATTGGTACAATAGTCCTCGAAGACATATTCGTAAATCACAATTTGTAAAATAAAAATGCTAAAAACTTTTTATATACTATATAGTTTAATAACTATCTGTACTCTATGCTAAAAACGTGTACTTCTCGTATACTTGTCGTTTGTTTATACTACGGACTACGTCATCGTCGAATTTCTCCCACTCCTGATTTTTCAAAATTTCGAGATGAGGCAACCTGTATTATCTACAAACCTTGGATCGAACCCGCCGTAATCATCACAAAATAACATCACAGTGTATAACCACCTACCGAATAGTGCAGCCAGCACGTGATATTTTGGGTGGCGAGTAACCGATAGGTGATGTTGCGGTGAGGTGAAACGAAAATTGGTTTCTGCGCACTCCTAAACTCTCCGGGAATTTAGTATAAAGTATTCGTCGTGTTTATAGAGGTAACAATACGGTTTCAACCATAAGTCATATCAGTAGGTTAAAATTAATAATAAAAACAAAAAATATGAAGATGAATGAAAATTTGATAGGTAAACTTGAAGTTCCGAAAGAATAACATTTCGGTCAGCTGTCGGGACTCTACGTCATCAACGATTTATTTAATATAATTAATTTATTTTTAGCTCGTTTTACATGGTATTAATTGATATATTTATTAAAGTCCTGTCTATTATACGACGTTAGTGGGAAAAATAACACAAAATCTCCTACCCGCGGTGACCTCTGCGCGCAGGGCAACGCTAAATAATTTTCGAACGTCAGACATATATGTACAATATTCTTTTGGGTGGAAAAAAAAACAAACTGTATGATATATATATATATATATATATATATATTATAATATAAAAGTACAAGTAACTCAACACCAAAATATTGTATAATATACACTGAAACACAATTCTTTCATCATCTTTCGTTTTAACATCAAAATATATTATGATATACAACATATTGTCCGTCCCAGTGTATATAATATACTGACGTTTATTTTTATTCGTAATAAAACTGAACGCGACACGTTTTTGAAAAAGTTTCAGATCGTTATCCGTCAGGATTTTAACAATGTCGTGTGAATATTGTGTCTGAACTTTATTACCATAATTCATTAACGTGGATAAATCACTGTTTTTGTCACAAGATCTCTGGTAAATTTCCAACAACGTATTTAGTGTGGTTTTTAGAGCTACATCACGCACGTATATTGTATGTATAATATATACGTACATACCACGTGGTTATGTGTAGTAGGTACCTACTTATGGTTAATGCGAGTTTAATCTTCAAAAGAAAAAGAATTAATATTGTTTTCAATAATACTTAAAACGGAAATTACAACAACAAAAAAAAAAAAAATTAAAAAATCAACAATAATCGAATATCATATATAGATGGTAAATTCGTTATTAAAATATGTTTTATTCATTTTCGATTGCGCGAGGGAAATACCACCACAAAAATATATTCCGTATTATAATATGACATTATTTGTCCGAATTAGGTTCACGTAAATATAATATGTAAAAATTATTTATTCAATGCTCATTTTAGTATTGTACGTACATTTTTAAATTCCTGCCCAAAATAGAAATTTATTTTTAATAATAAGTTGTAATATAATTGTTTCTAGATTCTGTCAAAATTTATTAGCTTCCATGTACAAAATTCCACGCATACATAAATTAATTAAAAAACAACTTTTATTTACATTTTTTGTTTTACTTTTATGACAATTCAACGATATTTTTTACCCGTTTTACATGTTATAATATAATAACATGTTATTTATTATATAGTATTGTTTGAAACATTATTTGAATAAAAATTTGTATTGTAAAATTAAATAACTGCGTTTATTTATTTAAATAAATAACTTCTAAATGAAAATAAAGAATGATCTCTTATTTATATTTATCACAATAAGTGATTAGGCTAAATAATCAAACTTACGAGAATTGCAGTTTGAACCTCAAATGCACTAACTTACTATATGATTATAAAAATATAAGTAGTGATAGAATGAAAATAATAATTAGTTAATTAATTGAATAAATATTAACAAATCGAATTAAATAATTTTAACTTTTTTACTATTTAATGTCCAACTTTGGGTATTATTATCATTATATTTCATTATATCACTATAATGATATAGGAAACGTTCTTACATATTGCGTAGGTTATCACCTACGGGTCTACGATAATAATACTTAGGTACTTTCCTTATATAAATATCTACGTCAAATATCCCGGTTACACAAGGTTGCTACAATTTTAAGGTTAAAAATTCTCCTAGTTGTCCATGTTTTCCAGACTAAATTAAGAAAAATTCTATCCTCATTTTACAACAATTAGGTAGGTATAGTGTATTTTATATGGCACAACAGAATTTTCATAGTACTCGAGCTATGAGTTATAGTATTACTATAATATATGATAAAGAACAAAACATAAATTAAGAATATGTACATATGAAATATTTGAATGGGTTCATAAACTAGACTTTACCATTACATTATTTTGTTCTATTGCTACAAGGAGAGCCTATCTACCTATACATTAACATTTAAAACTAAATAAATAAGGAATAACTTTATTAAATACCACGTATGTGATCTATTATCATGTACTGTATGTCTATAATCTAAAGTTTAAAATGATAAATGAAATTGATTAATAACTCATATGTAATAATCGTAATTTATTTTACCAGGGCAATTATACTTATTTTTTTTTACCAAAATATGAAAACAAAAATTTATTTCCCAAATTGAATTACAATATTAAAATTAAAAGCAATTCTCGCTAATGACCAAAATACCTTAATTTTATCATGTGGTCCCTGATTTAATTAAATTAAATCTATGATAATTAACCTGACAATTCCAGGTTTTCCATATATTTCTGGTGTATGACAATCGCTTATACACTTATACACCACTTCAGAGATCTCGTACCTATGCAAGAAAATATTAAATTTTAACAATTAATGGAAACTACAGGTTTAAATAAAAAATAATTTTTTTTTTTTTAATCGAATTTCAAACAAATATGATTTGTACGCTCAATGTAAGTGTCTCCAAATTTAAAAACCTGATCGTATAAACCGAGCAAAATCGTAATATTATTTTTGTCAAATTAATTTGAAAAGCGAAAAAACACCAAAAAACTGTTGACTGCAAAAATACACACACGTAATAGCATCATCATTATAAACATGATCCGAACATTATAAACCAGTGTAACATTCCAGTGTAATATAATACCATTTATAATCAATGATAATATCTATGAACTGAGTAAACATTATCACGAGGCGGCGGACCCGGACCTAATAGGTGTCGACGGCTTTTCGATAAAAAAAAAAAAAAAAAACAAAAAAATAAATAAATATATATTAAAAAATAAAAAATAAAGAAGAAATTAATACACCTGTGTACAAAGCCATTACGGGAAAAGCTGTTATAATGTACTATTTCATTACATTATATATTAATATACGGCGTGTGTGCGTACGTGCCGAGGAGGCATAAACGTTTAAGACCGCGTTTTGGGCGGCGCGCGTGAAATTACCGCCACGCCACGGCGTTTAGGCACAATAAACGGGAGCCGAGTGAGAATATTATACACAGTGTCGATTTCGACGATGACCTTAATAATAATAATAATAATAATTATGAAAACGAAAATGTCCGAATCGATAACATGAGATCAAAGTATCAAACGCAAAGAGGGAAAAAGACTCGTTTGGTAACTATATATTTGTATATACGTCATAATAATAGTAATAATAATATGATGATTCTATATTCATGAAGCGGGCGATATAATTATTATGAAAATAATAATGAATAATACGAAAAATTGTTTACTAAATGGAATTTGTTTTAGGTATCAAGCGGTTATACGAAATGTACGGTCTCCGACTGGGATGTTTCATATAACGTCTATTAAAAAAATACATAGCTAGGGTAATAGCACCAATGCATTAACAAGCCCGGGCTTCATTTTAAATTACAAGAAAGTGTACAGTTATTAAGTCTTTGAATAAATATTTAAAATAACAAAATATTTTATTAATAAAGTACCAATGAAACGTCAAATGGGTCCTTAAACTATATTAACAGAGGTGGAGGAGAATATAATAGCCAATTGGATTTTAGCCAAGGCCAAAGTTGATTTCCCTGTATATCCTGAGAATATCAAAGACTCTATTCAAAATTTGTTGAAAGATTCACACAGAAAAAATGTTTTTACTAACGATCGTCCTGGTATTAAATGGTTTAATTTATTTTTAAAAAGACACAAAAATATAGCAAAAAGAAACACCAAAGTTATTTCAAAATGTAAAGCAGCTATAACGGTAAATTAAATTAGACTTTGGTTTAGTGGAGTTCTTTCTTATTTAGAAAAGGAAGGTAGTTTAGAAATTCTCAATTATGGTTGTAGGGCAATTAATTGTGATGAAACTGGTTTACAATTATGTCCAAAATCCGGAAAATTTTTGGGACCAAAAAAAATGTAAAACATTTATAAAGTAGCAAATAGCGATAAAAAGAAAAGTATAACAGTACTTTGCACTTATTAAGCAAATGGTAGTTTGCTTCCTCCTATGATAAATTACCCTTATAAAATAATTCCTTGTTATATAGTTAAGTTTCTTCCAGAATTGGGCTATTAGTAGGTCAAATAGTGGTTGGATGGTCACAGCTGTATTTTATGAATATGTTTCAAATTCATTCTGTATCCATGATTAATAAACGAAAAAGTAAATTTCCCCGTTATTTTATATGTAGATGAGCATAAAAGCCATTTAAATTTAGAGCTTTCAGAATTCTGTTCAGAAAAAAAAACTTTCGTATTGTTTACCTCCAAATGTTACACACATCTTACAACTATGTGATGTTTCGATTTTCAAATCACTAAAATCTTTTTGGAAAGATGTAACTAAACCTTATCATCAAACATCAACAAGTCCCACTACAAAAAAACAATTTTTAAAAGAGCATTTCATAAAGTAAAACGTCAAACGGTTTTAAAGCATGTGGTTTATTTCCTTTTGATATGGAAGCTATTCATTATACTAAATGTATGTTAACAAGACAAGGTGAAGTGGATTTAATGCTTCAAAATAAGCAGCCATTGGGAAGTCCAAGCAAAGAAGAATATCTGATATGCCAAACAGTTATGCAATGTGTTTTACAAAATCATAAGATTAAAGAAGTGCTTAGTAGTGAATCATGTTTAAAAGAAGTTTGGAATACATGTGAAAGTGTTTCAGGAAATACTGGAAGTCCTGGTGGATGTAAATAATGTTTTTGAAATTTCTAAATCCTTCAATATTTTAGATACGACTATAGAATTTAAATTTAAATTTTGATGATGAATTACAAGATTTAGGTGTAAAAGTCTTAACTTCAGACTATAGATTATGATAATGATCAAGAACTATCAAAATGTACTTCTCAGGATGTCTTAAATAACATAATATACTCAAAATCTAATAAACAGGAATAGTCATATTCAAATGAAAAAGTTTGTACTAGAAATGGCATATGAAATAGTTAGCACTCATTAACAAATCAATGTTGAAGTGACAACATTCAAGCAATTCCATTTAGAATGACAGTCTACAACTGGATCAAGACTTGCAATCATTAAACAGTAATATGTTTAAAGATAATTATTTGGGTATAGCAAACTCTGATACAAATTTGATACTTGATAGAATGGAATATACAACTATGACTAAAGTAAATATTCATCAAAATGTATCTCCTAAAAGCTTAAAAAAAAAAAAACATTTTAAATGGTCAAAGGAAGAGAAAAAGTTGAATAAAAAGAAGATATCTCTAATTCCTTATGGTATTACATCAAGTAACTGGAAAAAAGTACAAAAAGAGAAGGAAAATCATAAAGTAGCTAAAGTGAACGTAATTTTAGAGAAATTTTAGAACAAAGAATGTTAAAATAAATGAAAACAAAAAAAAAATAAAATAAAAACAAGCAAACTAAAAAAAAATAATTTAATAAAACAAAATATCAACAATTCTGTTGGTGATTTTATTAGTTCTAAATAAGATAATATAGCTAAATTGGCAAAAGTATAAATGATTACCAATTTGATGTCTACGAAGTCCAAATAACATTTCTTTATCAACGATCATGTTATAGTAGAATACGAGGGAGAATATTTTCCTGGGATTATAACCCTAATAAAAGACCAAGAATATAAAGTAAATATAATAAACCATGCCTTTTTACTAACTAACTTTAGATAACTAAATTATCTAAAATTAATTCTTTTAAAACAGGTTAAAGCCGTAACGGGGCGGTTTGTCCATAGGCAAATAGTTCCGTACTAGAATTAACCCGAAACTAGTTGGTGACGTGTCGATAAGGACAATAACCCAGAGCCAGAGGTAGCAACGACTCCAGGATAGGGAAAGCAAGAACAACAAACAATAACCATTAACCACACATTGGTAATACAAACACTATAGAGAAAATGCAAGTTTTATTTGAGCAAAATATAAGGAATAGACTCACGAAGAACCACATTCTATTATACGACCATCCAGCAATAATATATTGTTCTTCGATACCAAACATCTAGAAATACGAACAATAAAGGATAGAGACACCATACAGAACGAGTATATTACTACTAAGTAACCTAACCATACGTACTTCCTTCACGGCAACTCACCGATCACACCTTCCTTGCACTTGTTCCTACTCTTATATTTCCTAGCTGCCTTACCAGCCCTTCTCAGGGCTACCGGCCACCAGTGCCAGGGACGGCTTCTAGGCTCCCTCAAGTCAATTCTGACGTGCTAGTTGTCATACACACCTTCGCTTTTCGCTACACATTACAACCAGCTACCTTACCAGCCCTTTTCAGGGCTACTGGCCACCATACCGGGACGGTAGTCGGTTCACACCGCACACCAACAAAGCCTTCGTTTCGGCTTTCTCTGGCGGGTTCGACGGCGTCCACCCGGGCAACTGTATGTTCGATTCGTCGCCGTAATTTCCATCAACATGGCTAATCGTAGGAAGAACTCAGGTGGGAAATCTCCAAGCGCCTCACCGCCAAACCCTTCAAAGCTTAAAAAACCAAACCCTCCATCACCCACCGCCGGTATTCAGGCCGGCAACCGCGCTCCCTCAAACTCAACGTCTATCAAGACCAAAACTTCCGCCGGCTCTCAGGCCGCAACACATTCCACTCCCTCGTCAATCGCTGGCAGTCAGTCCAGTTTTCGTTCACGCTCGGAATCAACTTCATCTACATCCTCTAACTCTTCTATTAAATCTGAGAAAGCACCTAAAATTCCTCCGATTTTCTTGCTAGGCTCCGATTGGAGGAAAATTGCAGGTAAACTAATCAACACTCTTCCGGCCGGCTCCGTGACAGCCAAATCCCACAACAACACTTCCGTTAAAATTCTCAGCCGCGATGTAGAGGTTTACCGCATCGTCCAAAAATACTTTCGTTATAACAAAACCGAATTTTTCACACACCCACTCCAGGAAGAACGCTCCATCAAGGTTGTCATCAAAGGACTAAATTCCGATATCCCTGAATCTGAAGTCTCAGATGATCTAAAAATGAAAGGATTTGAAGTCAAACACATTCGTCAATTTGCTAATTCGGTGAAAAAATTTCCGATCTTCATGGTCACACTTGCGTCAACCCCCGAAAACAAAAAGATCTACTCCGAAACGTCCGTTCTATACATGTCTGTTAAAATCGAACCTTACCACTCGAACTCCCCCGCTCAATGTTTTTCATGCCAGAGATTCGGTCATTCCAGCCTCCATTGCGGCTACGCGCCGAGGTGCGTGAAATGTTCTGGTCCCCACTTGGCTAAGGATTGCTCAAAAACAAAGGAGGCCGAACCTAAATGCACCAACTGCGAGGGAGCACACACGGCTAATTACTCGAAATGTCCCGCCCTACTCAGGGAAAAAGCATCTAGGCGTCCGATCAGACCCAACACTTCTACACTTCCAAAAACTTTCATACCTGACCCAACCCCTAAACTACAGTCATCTACTCCCCAACTGAACACAAAACAGTCTTACGCTTCTATCGCGGCCAACTCGGCAAACTCTAGCTCAACACCCGACATCGGTGAAATCTCGACAAAATTAGTAGCCCTAATCCCCCTGATCCAATCTGGGAAGGCTAAAGTCAAGGACGCTATTCTGTTGATTCTGTCTGTTCTCCCACTACTTCTCAATCAATCGCAATGAGCCTAAAAATTCTCTTTTGGAACTGTCAAGGCGTCCTTCGGAAACGCCTTGAACTTATCCAATTCATTCAGTCCCACAGCATAGACATTCTTCTACTAAATGAAACTCACCTCTCCGACCAATCAAAATTCACTATACCAAACTATTTCGGTTATTTCACAAATCGCCCCAAGGTTCCCGGTCGCCCTGCGGCCGGTGGAACCGCCATATTCGTCCACCGCAGAATCTCACACCACCCACAAACAATTCAAACCACAAACATCGAAAACACCACAATACACATCCACACTACACACTCAGAACTCAGGCTCGTCGCCGCGTACAAGAGGCCTTGTAATCTTCTCCTACCATCAGATATAGATAACCTTCTCGACACTCCAGCTCTCACCATCATCGCAGGAGACCTCAACTCTAAACACCAATCTTGGGCCAGCCATAACACGAATCCCGCAGGCACCGCCCTGGCCCAGTACGCTGACTCTAGAGAGGATATCGCCATAATCGCACCCGACTCTCCGACCCACTATCCCAACAACCCAGCCAATTCACCCGACATTCTCGATGTGGCCATCATGAAGACTGGGCGCCTTCAATACCGACTAGTAAACCACCCAACAGAGCTTTCTTCCGACCACACTCCGGTAACTCTCGACCTTCTCTGCCATATCTCTCAATCTCCTCCGCCCAAGTCTACCCACTTCACCGACTGGGCTCAGTTCGAATCTCTCATGAACAACCTTTCTTACAAATCTCTAAAGCCTTCTTCTACCGCCCTTGTAGACTCGGAAATCAGCAATCTAACAAATATCATAACTTCCAACATCAAAAAATGCACGCGCATAAACCCCCCTTCTGACGCCATAAATTCTCTCCCTAGACGTATTCTATCCGAAATAAAATTAAAAAGACATCTTCGCGCCCAATGGCAAAGGTTTAGGGACCCCAGAGTCAAAACTGCTCTCAATTCTCAGACTTCTAGAGTAAAAACCTTAATGTTCGAGCATAGGAACTCTCAATGGCAAAATCTCCTAGGTAACTTAACGGATCAAGAAGAAGGCTTGAAACGTTTCTACAAACTCAACCGCTCTCTTCTGCGCAAGCCCCCCCCAGTACACCCACTCAAAAATTCATCTGGAAACCTGGTATTTGATGACGGGCTCAAAGCGGAGCTCTTCGCGGATACCATGGAGTCCCAATTTCGCACACCCCCTGGGTCAAGCCCCCTCAATGACTTAGTACAGGTCACTCTAACTTCTCAATCGTCTATACCACACAGTTCATCAATTTTCTTTTCTCCAGGTCAGGTGCATGACATCATAAGAAAACTACCCATTCGTAGGGCTCCGGGTTGCGACGGACTGTCCAACCTAGCATTCAAACACTGCGGTCGCAAAACTATTATGCACTTGTGCCACATATTCAACAGGTGTGCCAGACTCGAATACTTTCCTTCGAGCTGGAAGCACGCTGAAATAGTAATGCTTCCGAAACCTGGTAAGGACGTGCTCAACCCGGTCAACCATCGGCCCATATCTCTTCTTAATGTCATGGCTAAAATATTCGAACGCCTGCTTCTATTCAAACTCCAAATTCAAACCATGCCCCTCATTCGCCCTGAACAATTCGGTTTTAGAGCTCATCACTCCACCACTACTCAACTCGTCAACGTCATCGACGAAATCTCAAACTCTCTCAACCGCAGGTACAAAACAGCGGCAGCCTTATTGGACGTCGAAAAAGCGTTCGACAAGGTCTGGCACGATGGTCTCATCTACAAACTCATTAAATCAGGCGTTCCGAATCAATTGATCAACCTAATAAAATCATTCTTATTCAATAGAACATTCCATGTTAGAGTAGGCAATATCAAATCATCCAGCAGAAATATTCTAGCAGGTGTCCCCCAAGGCTCTAGCCTTTCCCCCCACTTATTCTCTATATACGTTAACGACATGCCGCAAGACCCAAACTGCAAAATAGCGCTTTTCGCCGACGACACACTATTCTATACCACCAGCAACACACACATACACGCAATAGACCGTCTCCAGAAACAACTGACTCTCGTCCAACCTTGGTTCGACGATTGGCTTATCACAATAAACGCACACAAAACCAACACAATTCTGTTCTCAAATAAATGTCCCCGTGACATCCCCAAAATAAAAATAAAACACTCAGAAATAAAATGGTCCACTACAATCAAATATTTAGGCGTAACCATAGATAAAGATCTCACATTTAACAAACACATCTCCAACATAC
>JAIPRL010009669.1:0-17106 GCA_025469235.1 Pemphigus obesinymphae
CTCTCTCTGTTTTTCTGCCATTTCTTAAACTGTATTTTTTTCTTTGATATTATCTCCTGTACTTCTTCTGCCCACCACCATGTTTGCTTATCCTGTGGCATATTACCTCTACTCACGCCCACGACTTTTTTAGCAACTTTCTTAACACCCTCTGCTACCTTTTCCCACATTTTGTTTATATTTCCTTCCATGTTCCACATCCCTGTCCTAATTAGCTTTCTTATAAATACTTTTTCATTTTCACCCGTTAGTTTCTACCACCTACTCCTCGGTTCCTTAACTATATTTTTCTTTTTGTACACCCTCTTTTCTACAAAAGTAAAATCTGCAATAAATACCTATAGTTTATTTTGAAGTTTAATAAAATGTTAACATTCCCATTTCTTACTATTTTACATTATTTTTTTTTATATAAAATATTCAAATAAAAACTGGTAATATGGATTGTATTTATTTCAAGTGATTGTCATGTTTTGAATTAATGAGAGCATAACATATATGTATAATCCTTTTAACTAAAAAAATAAATATTAAAAATCGTTTACTTTCAAAATGTGTTAACTAATATATAAATATATTTACTAATAAATAATAATATTTAAATATTTATCATATTTATGTTTTCAGGCACGAGTTCTTCTTCAAAATATGATGCATCTAATAATGATCTTCTTCGAATGGCCAATACTATCAAGGAAGATAGCGATTTGCCAGATGAATTACAAGATGCCATGATTGATGTTATATTCAATTTAATCAATACGGAAAATGACATTTCAAATGATAAATCCAGAATTAATGTACTCGATAAAGAACTTGAACTGATTAATGCTTTAAATCAATTACGCATGGCTTTACAAAGTGATCATACACATTATAACTTAGCATTAAATTTGCTGGATAAAATTAAAAATATAGAAGTTAACGCTTTGATGCTAAAAAAACACGCAATAGTTGTCTATACAATTATAAAAGTGACACATTATTTTGGTGACTCAAGTACTACAAACAAAAACGAAATTATCGAACATACTAAAATGTGTGCCTTAATTCGAAAAAAGGCACAAAAAATATTGCGTAACTTTACGTCATTATTCACTATACCCAAAGGGAAATTATTTCTTGAGATATTTGATCAAGAACTGAAAATTTTTCATGAAAGAACTAGTTTATTAACCGAAACTGAGATTCATGGATTAATTTCAGAGGATTCACTTCCATAAATTGATTTAATTTTTAATTGCAAAAAAGAAACCAGTTTTGTATATATATATTATATACTTTTAATATTCCATTATCTTAGAAGTTTTTTTTTTTACAAAATGTTTAGATGTTTATTAATTTTTCATGGATAATTTAGTGTTTTAATTCAAAAGTAAATTAATAGTATTTATTACTATATAGTGTTTTGGGTATTTACGTATATATTTTGAAGCAATCAATATGATCTTATTAAAGGTATTAATTTTATATATTTATTCAATTATGTCATTTTTCATCTTACAAAATAATTGATTGATTGTTTCAAGTAGTCAATTTGTATTTTAAAATTACCGTTCTGTTTAAAGTATTCAACATTAAATCAAAAATAATGGATATTAAAATTAAAATAAATTCCAACTTATTCTTTATGTTAGGTATGTAAAATTAGATTAAATGTATAAGAAAAATTTAATAAATGTATATAATTTATGTGTAATTTTTTTTGACAATGGCGAGACCTGCAATGAATGTATGGAACAAAATATTGGGCAGTAGATAGAAGAATAGAGTAGAATGAGTATATAAGATGTAGTATAGGAGTAGCTTTGATAATTAGGATAATAGATTTAGATGGCTGATGCATGTATAAAGGAAAGAAAGGATAGAGGGGCAGTATGATTAGTAAAAGAAATGTAAGTTGATAGAAAGAGGGGGAGAGGAATACCGAAAATGAGGTAGGGGATGTGATTGTGAGTGCTTTGAGGAAGATCAGGTAAATGAAGAAATGAGGGAAATAGAGTTAAGTGGAAGTATAGGACTAGAGTAACTGACCCTAAATAGTTCTGAGAGAAGGTGAAGGTGAAAAAGTATTAAGTAAGAATTCAGAAAATAAAAATTGCTTGGGGTCGGGGTGTTACTTGAGAAAAAATTACTTGGTACCGAAAGGGTTAAGGTTGTTTTGATGAATTTCCATTTGGATATGATGTAATATATTATAATCTATAATATATATGGTTTCACTCGTATGGTGTTCGACTATGGTTAAGTTGAGGGGTGGAAAAGTATGGTAGATGTGTGATTCAGAAAATTCATTTCTGCTTAGAGGACTTATGTGCACTAGAAAATCTCAGGATGGACGCAAAACAAATCAAGGAAAACGAGTTGTAAAATAATTAACTGTACCATATAAAGGGTATATAATGATCATTCAACAATAATTTCTAAATATAAGAATTGTATACAATTGTAATTAATTTAAGATTTGATTTTATTTATTAAGAAAACCTGAACTGTTTATTTAATTTAAAAATTAGTATTTTATGTCAGTTCTTAATTACGATAGTAAATAAAATAAAAATATTTTAACTCCACTTAATACTCCAAAAATCAAAAAAAAATATACTATTTTTTATATTTTTATGAATAGCTGTTTAGGCCATTAGCTGTAAATAGTTAAATAGATTTATAGATTTTGATTAAAAATGTTTACATTTTTTATTTTATAAGGTACATAATATGATTTATGAATATATAAAATATTTTAAGTGTAGTTTTGAGTTTTTTGGTTCATATTTATATAAAAAATATTATTATTCATATAAAAAAACATAAAATGTAATGTATTTATAAAACTAGATTTTTACAGAAAAATTAAACTTTTTATTTTGTACATTTTTATCAATCAATTTATAGACTTATATTATAACCTATTATACAATAAGAACAAAAAACCATTCGTTTTTGTAATTTCAGTGTTTTTCCAAAGAAAAATGACATTTAAAAAAAAAATGTTTAATTCAAACTAAAACTGTGTCCCCTGTGTTCCTTGATGAATAAACAAAGTGATATACTATTAAACATGAAAATATGAAGAGTAGCTCTATTCTCCTGCATCCCTCCCCAAATCCACTACTACTAATACCTAATATTTAGTATTATTCTTAAACAACTCGAAATAAACATTAATTATTAATATTACCCAAACCTAGGGAAGATTTTTATTGGTGGAGTGGGGGGAGGGAAGTAAAAGTTATTAGTTTGGCCTACATTAAAAATTGATCTGGACAACTTGTTTTTGTTATTTCGCCAAAACCATTTCATCATTATGCAGTTAAATATAAATATTCATTATATAAGTAAATAACAAACGTCTAATAGTTATAATACTAAATACATGATATATATGATGAAATAATAATGAAATACCTATGTGTAAATATGTACCTAATATAACATAATGCCTAGAGTAATGAATTTTATAATTTTAATTTTTTCAATTTTCTCATGTAAAATGTATTAGGTATAAAATATTTATTTTTAAAATAGATACAGTAAAATGGTTTCATGGTGAAACAGCGATAACAAATTGTAGCGTTGAAGAGGAGAGGCAGATGGGGTTATTTCCCTCAGGTATAAAATTTATACTTGAGCCTCATTGTATAAAATGAACGATTATCATAAATGTAAACGTGCATAATTAATGTGTAACATATAATAATAAATAATATTAAAAAGTTACTTGATACAGGTGTTAGTCATCAAGTATAGGTAGGTACCTACAAAGATTTTTGTTTGTAATTATCCTTTTTATTAATAATTATTAACTTTATTAATATGTTATTACAACAACATATATATTCACGCACATTTTAAGTAAATGACATACATCATAATATAAATACATAGGTATGTATATATTATATACGTCCTATATGAGCTCATAAAGAAAAAAACTATGAAATATTATATTTTTATGTTTAACTGGTTTCACACTTTCTTAAACATTTTATATAATTATTATACTTATATACTTGAACGTATTAGTGAGAGATTTTATGTATTACATACTGAAAAATTATATGAATATATAGGCCTCAAATTTTTGCACAACTAAATGAAAAATAGTTTGATCATCAATATGCTTCGTTTTTTATAGAGTAGTTTATTTTTGAGCCATTTTGTTTAAAGACCTTTGATCCATAAAATGTTCTTTATAGGGAAACCCCATCAAATTGTTTAATCTAGTGCCTTTTTACAACGTTCTTTAATAGTTCATGACTCATTTCAATTTGTTATATGATCTTTCATTGCAAGTAACGGTTACAGGTGCTGTACATGATAAGCGGCACAATAAATTAGTTAACGGCTAAGCAGTTTTCAATTCATAATGTTGCTTGGTCACTTATAGTAATTTAAATTTTATATTCATCGTAGAACATAATATCTATTTCACATTGTAACTTAAACCTTTAATTCCTGAACGGTTTTTTAATTTTTAACCTGGCTGTGCTGAGGTTTTTTGATATTTTTGTATACTTTATTTATGGAAAATGATATATATAACTGCCTTATATCATATGTTGAAGATTTCAAAAAAAAAAAATCATTATTGACTGAGATATTTGAGTTTTGAAATCGTGCAATAAGGGGTTCCAAAACATGCTTCAATAAAATAATCAAAATAAATATCACAATACATATTATTATTTTAAAAAGATTACTTAGTATAAAAATTACACATTTTTAAAACAAGTTTTATAAAAATTACTCGACAAAATTTTGAAATAATAAGTTATAATACGATATTGATAACACGATATTTTTCAAGTAGACCACTTTAGGAATGGGAATCATTACAAATTTGAAGTGACTCAAAACTCGGGAAATAAAAATAATAAAGTTTTTTTCCATGAATTTTAATGATTTTTTTGTGAATTATTAATGTATTCACCAATTTCATAGAATGATTATTCGATTTTATAAACGTAAGAACGTAATAGTACGTCTGCAGCAGTTAAAGGGTTCTATTAGATCAATTTCAACATTATTTGTTAAAAATTTTATTGCAGCTCGACTTAGTGTTTCTGTCAAAAATTCTCATATAAATAGTTATTTAAACATATTGTTTAATTTTTTAATATCATTAATACATTTTTGCACATGATATTTTATTAAACCCATCAGTTTATCTAATTTTCTATTTAAATTGAAAAAAAATATTAATTATAAATATTATTAAATTATAAATTTTTATTTTTACTACACTTTGTATTTTTACCATTATAATTATTATTTACTATATTTTACTTTTTAATTTGCATTATTCCAATAATCATTATATCTATATTTATAAAAAAATTAGGTACCTATAGGTACACATGATTTCAATAATTATTATTTTTTTATTATATGCTTTTAATAATATAATAGGTATAATACCTATAGGTACTTATATACTAATATAAGTTCACTAAAAACTATTTATCAATCAATAAAATACTAGAAAATAAATAGATACTAAATAATTTTAGTACATAGGTACAATTATTATTATTAAAGTAGGACTGTGTGAATTTTGGTGTTTGTCGTGCGAATACATCCTAATTGCATGCTAAATGTTGAACGAAAAATATTTTTTATATACCTATTTATATTTTCAATCGTTGAGCTAGCACCGTCCATAAATTTCGACCATATTTAATATTTAATATAATATTATGTTATGTAAATTCATGCTAATTGCATGACTAAACGATGGAATAAAAACATTTCAATTTTTTTGAATGGGCGATGTAGTGTATTAATTACCTAAGGGGGCGCTCAAGCATTATGATTTACGTCAGCACATTTTTGGCCTTTTTAGATCCCTCCTTCCCCCCCTTGTCAACAATTTTCAGCAAATGTCGACCCTTCCTATTTTATTACGTCAGCATATGTCCCCTCTCTATTAACAAAAAAAAAAAAAATAATAATAATAAAATTTCCTAATTTTAATTTTTAATCATTTTTAATTAAAAAATCTTGTTACATATTTTGATAAAAATAAGTATATATTTTGATTTTTTTTTTATTACTGCTGACGTCAGCGTGATTTTAACACTCCCATCCTCCTTGTCAGCAAATGTACGCACACGACCGGGCCCCCTCCCCCATGCGCTTACGTAATACTTGAACGCCCTCTAATATAGATATGATTGTATGAATAATAGATTTTGGTGTACGCAAATTTAAATAATTACATTGTATTTATTACACGATATATAATATGTGTTGGGATATATCTTACAAACATATTATACAAATAAATATTTAATATAGGTAGGTAGTAGGTACCTATTATTGTTTAATAAAAATATTAGTGCTCTACGTAATATAAAAAAAAAAAAAAAAAAAAAAAACATTACATACCTGCTTTGGTGAACACCGCTGACACTGCAAAAGCTTACTTGTATTATAGCTGTTCAGAAAATGTAACGTTCGAGAAAGTTTACAAAAGATTTTTCGGTAGGTACCTACTCAATTGAGACGTTATGCATAAATCATGAAAAACGCGAAAACTTTACACCGCGCATAAACACGTTGTGCGTACATTTTATACGAGTACTTTAACGCGGAAAAAAAATTCGGTAACTTAATATAAAAGACATTTCCGAGATGAAAAAAAAAAGCAATAATGCATTCAAAATGTATTTCGAAAAAATATGTTGACGCGGAGATAACACAGCAACTTGTTATAAAGAAATCGTCAAGTATATATACCTACAATGTTATAGTGAAAATCGAATTTTATCGACCTTTGGCAAAAAAACGGTATCGTAAAGCATAGATAGACACCGACCTGCAAAATTGTCAATGGGTATCATTGTGTTATGTATATACTATATTAATATGGTCTGTTTCCCATAAGTAATATAAAGTATATTATGCAAAAGCAAATGTTTATTATTGTCACATGTCAAAGGTTATTTATTAAAGTGTATAGGTACAACAAATATTGACGTATAACCTAACCTAACCTATACCTACACACACGCGTGCTCGTATAATATTATTCAATATTATAATAATATACGGGTATATTCCCAAGAAATTTATTCGAGACGAAATCACACGTGCGAAAATTTCGTCACGATTTGTTTTTAATGAAAAATGTGGTTAATATATATGCTCAAAGCGAGCGTGTTGAAGAGGACGCACCCGTTTTAGCGGTATTTAAACACGTCCGCGATCGATGTATCCAATTATACAGATCAGAGTTCATCTTTGTGCCACCGCAGAGTCAAAATACTCGAAATATATACCAAGCATGAAATATGAGAATATTACTATGCCCGAGAGTGGAGTTCTGTTGTTGTTGAGAATTTGAACATTTTACGATTTTCGCTAACGGATTCAGTTTAGACTTCAAACAAACATAGGTATTGAAAAAAAAAACTCCACGTTCTGGCCCAGTAAATATATTCATTTTCTCACATTTTGTATACATTTTGGCTGTATTTTACTCTGTGAAAGAGGAAGTGTTATTGCTTGTTATACCGCGAACGTATATTTTAATAAATATCGTGAAAAACACAACAATAAATAAATGGTACTGACATGGGACTATTTACTTATTTAGAAATTTTTTAAATTAAATTTAAATTTTATAAAAAATGCATACACAGAACCCTCAAACATTTATATAAAGAACCTACATAAAAAAAATGAATTTATCTCATGTTACAAAATGGAAAATGTATATTAACTTAACTTATTCCGTACTTACAGCAAATAATCAATGTTTGCGTTGTATTTTTATTTTTTAATTAGAAGAGTCTTATAGAATGTCTGTAATCACTAAAAGGGGACGTCGTATTTTTCAAGGTTTTTAAGGGGTTCTGTATAGGCAACTTTTAGGGAATAATAAAAAATAAATGATTACGAATGAAAATATTTTAATACATTTTATGCCATATGTACATTATATGTGATGGTAGTTCTATTTCATTATACATTTTATTGCCATGGTTTTCGATGTATTTATAAAAAAAAAATCTACAAATTTCGTATTTTTCATTTTTATCAACTAACGATATCATAGAAAGATGAAATATAGAAAATAAATTATAGAGATATAAAATTTTCTTACGTATCCGATTTTTGATATATGTATAAAATCTATTTTATTTTATTTTTTTATTACATATTTTAATCTTGTAACGATATGTTACGGAACATGTGTCACTAGGGTGGAAAGCGTGGGGATTATTTCGGTGTAGTGACCTACCGGTACATGTATACTAGACGCTGACTAAGGGTTATAACGTCTATGGCAGAGGGGGGCTATGCTGTGAGTGGACTCCGGAAAAAATAGACAGATCGAAAAGAAATGTGAACTGAAACGAACGTGTGTGCGTTACGGTGAGGTTTAGTACGTAAGTTAGTTTAAGATTAATATAACTAATAACCCATAAAACCTTATATTATTTGTTATATATCTAATTATTTTGGTTATATTTATGGAATAATAAATTGCCATCTGACTTGAAAATTTATGTGCACTTATATATACATATAGGTATACATAGGTACTTATAATAAAATAAATAGTAGAAAAGTATGTTGATAAAATTGCAATTATTTTGAAATTTAATTTCAATGTTATAGGTATATAATTTGTGTATGAATATTTAAAAATAATAATATCATATTCCATTGACCGTCTATGATTGTTTTGTTTTTTGATATTACCAATTATGTATTATGGAATCTATATTTTTGATTTGTTAATGAAAATCGTATCTTAAGTTACGAAAAAAATTAAAAAATGATTACCTATTTTTTGATTTATGATTTTCTCGTTTTTTTATATTCTATATTGTGGAATTTATATTTATGGATTTGTTAAAAAAACCTCAAATTCTGTATTAATAAAAGATAATAATTTTGACTTAAAATTATTATGTATTGATTGTATATATTATGGAGTGGGTTGTAAAAAAAAATGTATTTTGTATTTACTACTAAGACTATAGTTTATACTAGACGCTGACTAAGGATTATAACGTTATTGCGAAATGGTGGAAGATGAGGTTAGTACGTAAGTTAGGTTAAGGTTAATATAACTAATAAATATAAAATAATAATACCTATTATAATAGTTAAAATTATTAAATAAAATCCTGTGTCCATTAATAGCTTTCGTAATACCAAGGCTGGCTCTTCAACCTTGTAAAAATATAGGCATCAGACATAAGTTGACCCTAAAAAAGAAGAGTGATACCAGCAGGAGCAAGACAATCTCCGGCGAGGAGACTGTTACGATCTCTAAAAAAATGAATATAGGTACCTACTCATATAAAAAAAAGTCTATATATGACTCTTCCTAGATAAGGATGTTAGCTATAATTTCATTGTTTCTTTTCAACATGCGTATATTGTTAATGTTAATTTTAATAAAAACAAATAATGCTAACGCAAGTTTTTCATTGAAAATGTGTAACTTGACGTCCTCTTAAATCTCAATGTTATTACATGCTATAGGTTTATAATATAATTTATTCATTTTACCAATAATTTTAAGTCACATTACTTAATTGGGTGTCTACTTAAAAAGTAACGAAATTACTTTCTTTTTTTTTTTTTAAACTGTATATGATAATGTTTAAGGATTATCTAAATCATAGATAGGTAGTTAATATTATATTATAGGTATCCACTATGGTTTAAATCACATGGCATTGAACCGTAGATATATACTGCGCATGCGTAGGGCACATATCATTATATCAGAAAATATCTAGAACTCTTATTAACCATCAGTGTTAATATAGTTATAAATAAGATATAATTTCATTTATTTTAATAATAAGATACATTCGACCAAAATCATGGACAGAACTAAGAACAATATAGGTATAGAAAAATCTCGGTATTTACATTCAATTGCCATTTATGATTATTTCCAAATGTTTGAAAGGCCTTCCGATGAAAATTCGCCCGAACGTGTTTAATATAAAATATAATTATAATTGAATTATGCAAAATACTACGGAAGTCCGACTACTTGAAATTCATTACTTTGAGATATAAAAAAATATATTAAAGGTACCTACCTAACTACCATGTGAATCAGTCGGTCGGACTTATCGCTCTTGGTGTTTTATAAAACTATTGTCCCCAGATGGAAATCTACGAATGTTCGAAATAAATACGAACTTGCCACAGGGAATTATAATGATTAATAGGTATTCGGTACAATTATTATACGTAGGTAGTTCAAATGAACAGAAAAAATAGAATAAATATAATGATAAATACTTAATAATAAAAGTTGCAACGATAAGAAAATGTATTAAGATTTCGTATATATCGATTATATAATATATATACCCTCATTATCTTCACGGACGCCGAGATCGAGAAAAAAACGCAAAAAATATCAGGTTGGCCTAATGGAATTCGAACCGGTGTACCCGTATCGAAATTTAATTTAACAATCGACGCCCTCTACACCACCAATCTATGTACTCGGATTGTGGTCGACATTTTTCGTATTTAAACTATTCGGATAACAGACAGTACCGTATTTAAACTCATAATATAAATACCTATACACGTATTCGGGACGAACGTTTCAAAGGTGAAAGGTCCTATAGGTACATACTATGTGAATCAGTTGGTCGGACTTAACGTTCTAGGTTTTTTTATAATACTATTGTCCCCAGATGGAAATCTACGAATGTCCGAAAAAAATATAGTATAATATTCGGTACTATATTACATTATATTACTATTATATTATACGTAGTTTAAACGGACAGAAAAAATGGAATAAATACTTAATAATAAAAGTCGCAACGATAAGAAAATTTATGAAAATTTCGTTCACATAACGCATAATATACGGTACATATCGGATAAATGTTGAATACTATCATCATCGTAGGTACGGGAACGAATATAATTTAGAATATATAATCAAATGGTATAAAATTTTGTTATATAATTGTAATACCCAAATAAATATAATAGGTACCTGTATTAGCTAGAAATTGAAAAACATCATATCAACGGTTATGCATACCTACATTTTTCAATACTTCTGTAAAATGTTATTGATAATAATTTAAAAAGTAGTTTTCCCTATTATTTTACAAAAGTTTTATTTTGAACTATCATCACCCCGGCATAGGGTCATTTCCACTTTTATTTAAAACATTAAAAACTTGTATTTATATTTATTTAAAACATTTTAAACAAATGTTTGACATAAAACATTTGTATTGTAGGTACCTACTACTAACCTATGCTAGTTAGAAAACAATTTAAATCATTCGTTTGCCAGAAACTAAGTTTTACCTAAGGTGATCTCCATTTCCCCCCCCCCTATTCTCCCCTACCACTCTCATAAACGAATAATTGATTTATTTTTTCGCGAAATGCATTTTTTTTTTTTTTTTTTTTAGATAAAATAGTACAAAAATACAAGCGCGCGGTACAATGGGTGTTCGCCAGTAGTTTCCCATCACAGTTATTATTATCAGATTAATAATGTACCAGTTGCGCTCAATTCATCATGTGGCGAATGTGTCAGTTCTCCTTGTCGAGGGAAAAAAAAGATAAACTACAAACAATCAATCGTGCAGAACCCCAAAATTCGAAAGGGAAAGTAAATATGAAGATTTAAATAAATATATAAGTAGGTACAACGATAATAATAATTTCAGTGGCGTATTTACGGTCGGTGAATATTTGAGTACAGCTCCCTCCCCTAAATTTAAAAAAAAATCATATTTTTTATTTCATGACATATTTTAAAGTTAATTTATATAAAAATTAACCGGCAGCATAGTTTCACAAATTCGCACATTTTTGTTATACTAAAAATGATTTTTGATCAGTTTTTCAAAGTATAATGTGAACCCTTTCCCTACAGAAATTAATTAACCAATACCACAGGGTATTATTATATTTTTTTTTATATATAATATTCTAAAATCTATTTATTAGACATAAAATATTATATATTTAATTTATCTTAAATAGATATAGGTCTAATTAGAATTTTAGAAATATGTATATATTTTTAATGTAAGTTAGTCAAACGTAAACTTTTTAAATTGTACAATAGATTATTTTCTTTAGTATTGATAGTTTTATACATTTTGAAGTTTTAAAAATAGGTTTTGTTTTTAGCTTATAATTTGAGATTTAAATTTATTTTTTATATAGGTACTTCATACGAAATTTCTACATTTCATTATATTATATTATATGATACTGAGTTATGACGTTATGAGTAATAACAAAGATAACTATATATATATATATATTACGTACATACCTAATATTAATTCAAAAATAACATTTTTTTTTTTTAAATACTTACTTGAAGTTTAAAATTAATGAATAAACTTGATATGTTAAAAGTTAAATCCTGATTAATAAACTGAAAGCTTATTAAACCTTTTATTTTGCCTGATATAGCCTATATTACCTCTTTTTTATTAATTGAATTTTTTTTTTAAAATATTGCATAACGCTTTATCAAAGCAAAAAAAAAGCTAATTCCTTTTTCAAAAGTACATAAAATATCCATTGTTTTGATACTATATTTTAGGACCATACAAGAAAATATAAAAGCTAAATTCCATCTATTTTAATATATTTAATCTATTAAATCTAATAGATTAAATATAAGTTCACTTTTAACAATTATGTGTTTAAAATTTAAATATTTCATTTTATAAAAAAAATAATTTATTAGGTGAAATGTGTTTTATAAATATGTCCAGTTTCAAATTTCGAATTTGTCAAAAACATACATTACGGTTCGATTTTAATCAATACGATTATTTAATTGATTTTAATCATTTTTAAAGGTCGTAAAAAATATTATCCATAATATTATATAAATAATATCCTTTGCGTTTCTAGAACAACAATTTAAAAATGAAGTATTAATTTAAAAAATTTTAATTAAATAATAACTAGGTTTATATAATAAACTCTGATCTATTTTTTCTTATGGAAAGTAAAAGAAAAAAAAACTAGATTTTATTTTTTTAATTAAAAATCATTTTTATGCCACCTTAGTAACGGATGACACATTTTATTTATTTTCGCAGTTTTTGAATCGATCGTCAAAATAATAAACCCGTAGTACTACATGAGGGATGTACAATATTGTTTAAAAGTGTCAGTATATCGACCGCTTTAATTCAGGATAGGGAGTTTTTTTTTAATAAAATTCAAAAGCGTCAGTTCTAAAAAAAAAAATATGATTACAATTTTGTTATGACCTGTGAACGGTAAGGTTGTGAGGCTGGGAGAGGGGATGAAAATATTTTTACTCGACAGAGTTTTAAGAATTACATAGAAAAATATAATAATAAAGAACCTCCCCTATTTAAATGGGATTGCCGATAATATAACATAGACGGTATCTCGCCCTAATGATATTATCGCGAATAGTCGGTTTATTTAATTTGTGAATTTTTTTACTTAAATATCGTTTCATGACCGAGAATTGAATGAAAATATATAGAAACACATCATTGAAAATATGCATAATGAATGATTAATTACGTTATGTACCTATTATCGTACGAATGAAAAAATTTAAATTGTTATAATTCCAAGATTTTGAAATGTATAGTTTTAACGCTTTTATTTTCGTCGATAAAATGAAAAACAAAATAATAAATTGATGATATATAACGGTTCGAGAACAGTTTTAAATTACATTTTATAATATACTGTTATAAAGTCTATTTGGTATACGGTAGAGTGAACATGTTTAAAAAATGTAAAATCTGGTCAACTTTTCACCCTCCCACATCAAAGGTCAAAGGTATCACCATTAAAATTTAATTTTTTTAATTGAGTTAATAAGGAAAGTAAATAGTAATTCACGTACATTTTACCTAAAAGTCGAGAAATTGCTATAAAAACACGAAAATGAACAAAAAAAGGTAATCTCTATACTAGTGTAGTATACGAGACACGAGTATATTTATTTTGGTTGTCTTATCTAATTTTAAAACGAATTTCTAAAATGAAAGAAAATGATCTATTTTATAAATAAAAAAAATTGTCTACGTTGATTTATTATAACTAAAATTTTTACTCTATTATTACTTAGTTTTAGAAAAAAACAACAATAGAAATACATTCATTATTTATTTTGTGAAATTTAGATTCCATTAAACCGAGTTCTGTGCATTCGTTTATTTTTGTATAGTTTTTGTCAAGGTTTTTTATGGTGTTTCTTTTTACACGGTTTTTTGTGTTAAACAAACACTGTTAGTGAAGATCTATAACAGATTATTAACAAAATGTTCATGCTGTTTATGGAATTATAGTTTATTGTTTAAATTTAGAAATATCTTTAGGCACCAAGAATCTCACACAATTACAGAGTAAGCTTATTTCTTTATTTTTAAATATTATACTGTGCGAAATACATTTTATCATTTCATCCCGAAAAGTTGTTGCTTTATACTATATAAATCTGAGTAACAATAAAACAAATGATCTGATTCAATTTTAAATAATTATATTTTTATCAGAACATTTAATTTGTATTATAAATATTTTAACATATTGTTAACGATTCGTTTGTCAAATATATTTAGTCATTATCAAAGTTCATTTAGCCATATAAATTAAATGAACTCTAATATAATTTATATAAATGTGATTAAATTTAAAGTATATTTGCAATAATTATTAATTCAAAAATTCTTAAATAATGCCTAGAATCATCAACAATTGTTTTTGATAAGGCAAATGTCACCCACAATCATTTTAAAATTTACAAATATTTATTACAATGGCTTCTGTCATAGGTGAAGGGAGATAAGTTTCCACGTCTAATATTTGTATCTTGTTCCGTTTCTTACTTTATATCATTACATTGAGAATGCTTGCCCCCTTTCATAAATATCTTTTTAAGAGAAAAACATTAATTTCCTTTTTGCAAAACTTTTTTTTGTAACAAATAAAAGTGATAAAGGATGCAAAACATTTTAATTTGTATTAAAATCTTGGCATATTTTATATAATATCTACTCATAAAATTATGAATAATAATAATAATAAAATAATGTAAAAAAATTTCAAAAGTTATTTCCACATTACAAATATTACAAACATAAAATATAAATATATTATTACAATAGGCAAATAAACATAAAATGTACAGTATTTTGTGTTGAGTTACTTCTAAAATTATTTATATAAAAATTAACTGTCTTTATCATGTCAAGGCGTCGAGTTCATTCATAACTTCAAAGCCAGACATAAAGGGTAGTGAAAACATTTTTTCAAATTATTATTCATTTATATTTTCATTTTGTTTTTCGTTTATTTTTGTATAGAAAAAATATATAGTTTTCTAAACTATTCACTGACATCAACCATTAATACTGAAGGAATGCTGGTTTTTTAATTTTACCAATATTGTTTATACATTGAAAACCCTTAATAATATACTAAAATAACAAAATTCTTGTGACTACACAGTGGATTTAATGTTTGTAATTTATTTAATAATATTAAATAAATAATAATAACAGTGACAACAACAACGGCAGTATTCATAATGAAACCAAAACGACCGTCATACCCCTAAAACCGGGATCGACCAATCAGGAGACAGCAACACACTACCGCCCCTCATAGGGAGGGAAATAGAAGTCAATCCCGACAAAAGGGACATCCTCGGAACCAGGACGAGCTTACCTTTCCAGAAAAGGCCTATATAGCCCTATAGGGCATTCAGGGGCCCTGGAACGGGGAAATGACACGGGGAATCCCAGTGCTTAGTTCTCGGTAAGGTAGACAGTATAAGTACTGGCCACTTTACCAAAAACAGCAACTTGTATGTCCTACCCATCCTAACGTGTGCTGGTGCAGCTTGGGCACCCTTCATTTCAAATTACCAGTGACAAAGGCTGGAGGCGATCCAAACCATCGGAACCCGCACCATCCTAGGTCTTCCGAGATTTGTAAGGAACTCAATCACCCTCCACTCAGCCGACCTCAAGACAATAAAAGAATCAATTAAGGCACTCACTGCAACCATGTTCTATAAGGCATCCACCTCCCCATATGACCACATCAAAGTCATCGGGCCTTTCAGGAAGCCCCTGGACCTCAAACAAATGCAAAACTCATCCGAGACCACTCGAATGGTCCAACTCATAGCCCTAACAAATAATAACATCCACTTTAGCAAATCCCTCCTAATCTCCAACCACTAGCAAAGGCCCAACGGTCTGGTATAGTTCATAGGCTATCGCCACCCAGCAGCAGCAGCAGCAACAGCAACACACTTTTCTTCTCAACTATTTTTTCAATTCGCACATCGAAACTGAAGAAAGAATAACGAAGAAACCGCCAAGGCGATCCAGAGCTGCAGCCAGCCTTCCAGCCATCAATCGAGGATATCCAGCTTCCAGACTACGGATGACCTGCCGACTGCAGACCCAGCCAAGACGAGCTGCTGTTCCCGAACGAACCAACAACACCGGCGATCGAACACATTCAGCCACGGAGAACGTGCCGAACGCCGCTCAGTCTACAAACCGGTTTTCGGATTTTCGGATCACTTGTAACGGACGACGCACTCTCTGCAGTATATCCGTCCAAAGACCGCGGCGTATACCTACACGGACCCGCATCCATCGGCGACTACAACGAAGAGACCGATCAAGCTCAGACGGGCACAACCCGTTTCCGCCAAAACCATACTCTTCCCTTTTCCGCCAATTCACTTTTCCGCCAAATCTAAAAAAGGTCGATTCACTTTTCCCCCAAAATCGTACCTTCCCTTTTCGGCCGATTCACTTTTCCGCCAGGTATAAAAATCGATAGTGTTCAATCAATAGTAACAATAATATATATCACTATATTGTGTAAACATCTCTATACTATATTTATTATTGAAAATCGGTAGTCACAATTTACTTTTATAACCATTTTATTAATAGTTATATATATAATATATCGATGCTCCACTCGGAATCGTTATTTTTTTTAAAATATTTTTAATTTAATTTTAAATATGTTTAGGATACGAGTATAAAATAACAAAATAAAATTTGAAAAAAAAAGTTGAGTAAAATTACAATTTAGATA
>JAIPRL010009670.1:0-17106 GCA_025469235.1 Pemphigus obesinymphae
CTATCATAAGCCTTCTCTAGATCAATAAATACCATACACAATTTCTTTTTGATTTCTCTGTACTTCTCTACAATCTGTCTCACACAAAATATTGGCTCCATTGTTGACCTTCCAGGCATAAACCCAATATAATCTTATCAATATACCTATAAAAAATTTAAATTTAAAATAAAACAAATATATATACAATTGAATTCTAAGTAGGTATGGAAAATATCACAAATAACTGTGAGGCACTGCTTTAGACAATTTTATTTTAAAGTTTACAATGTGACGGCAAAAGGGTTTGGCTAACGGGACAAAAATGGTTTCACACTTTTGGGAAGCCTCATTCAAAAAAAAATTAATAAAATGAAATACGAGAATTTTTGGTGTAATTCGTACACCTCATATTATGTATTTTACCAGGATCCGGAATAATCTGGCAAAAAAGTTTTTTGAGAAATAATAATGTTAATTAATTCATTTTAAAATTATTTCGACTGTGGCGGAATTTGGCGTTCGCTTTCTAGAAGATAGTCTTTCACTCATAAAGTGTTTCTGTTGTAGGTAACAAATATAATAAATATAATAATAAATACTTACTAATAAAAGTTGAAACGATAAGCATTTCGTTCACATATTGCATATATCAGATTAACATTAAACACTCGTTATCTTTGCCCCGAGATCGAGAAAAAAAAGCGAAAAAAATCAAATTGGCATAATAAAATTCGAACCGGTGTACCCGTATCGAAACTAGGAAAATTCGTTTAAACAGTATTTACTAGGATGCTAATATGATTGACATTTTTCGTATTTAAACTATTCAGATAAGTGATAACAGACGGTTCAGTATGTCGACTCATAATATAAGTACCTATACACATATATGGTGAAGGTGCCTACTATGTGAATCAGTCGGTCGGACTTATCATCTCGGTTTTTTATAAAATTATTGTCTCCAGTTAGAAATCTACGAATGCGAACTTGCCACAGGGTATTATAATAAGTACCCTATTATATGTGCCCAGGTAAAAAATATAATAAATATATAATAATAAAAGTTGCAACGATAAGAACATTTATTAAAATTTCGTTCACATATCGCGTACATTGGATAAATATTGTTATCTCTGTAGAAGCCGAGATTGAGAATAAAAAAACGCAAAAAAATAAATTGGCATAGTGGAATTTGAACCGTGGTAGACCCGCAATGAAAGTTGGTTTGCCAATCGACGCCCCATACTACTGAGCTATATAATCGAGATGATATAAGACGATTGTTTTAAAATTATAATATATATATTATTATTATATTTTAATATATATAAAAAATACATTTTTTTTTTAAATATTTCTTAAAAAAATATGCATACATACACGTACGCTCAAGTTCAAATGTGCAAAATAAAATTTTGTTGACGCATTCTTAGAGTGGTAAAGGTATAAAATAAATGACGACCCAACGGAGTACCAAAAAAAACTATACGGGTACATTAAATTTACAGCCTTATATAGTATACTAGCTTAAGTGCAACACCTATCGAATGCAACTACTTTTAAGACAGACTACATGTAGGTTCAACACATTTTGAGTCCGAAACCTTAAATTTGTAACTCGGTTTACGTGTGACAACTTATAATTGTAACTTTTTTTTTAGTACGTCTCATTAGTGGAATTACTTTTGGGTGCAATTCGTATAACTAGGTTTATGTATTTTATCGGAAATAATATTGTTGATTAATTAATTATAAAAATATTCCGCCTACGGCGTAAACTGACTTTTGCATTCTAAAAAATAATTTATTCACTCCATGTTTTCAAGGAATAGGACGTACATAATCTTAAAATCGATCGAACTTACTACTATGGTCGATTTAAAAGAACTCAAACTTCACCTCGCTCAGTTCTCGTCAGAATGTAATAGGTTTTACACAACATGTTCACAGATACACATCACTATAAATTCAATCAAAAATCTAAAAAAATATCACAAAATTCCGACAATTCTAAATACATTAACCGTTAAATATAAGATGGGTATAAAATATAAATAATGTATAATAAAATATTTTAAGTACCAACTTAAGACGTAAAAAGCTGTCCGGACTTTTCGTTCTCGAGTATTTATATAACCATTGTTGACAACTAATTATAATTTAATTAAAATTGTAAAAAATACTACGGAAGTCCTACGATTATAAATTCATAACTATGATCTATGAGATATAAAACTATTCTATAAATCAGTAAGACAAAATTGAATTCAAAGAAACAAAAAAAAAAAAATTTACAAGAAATATTAAACAATAAAAGATATAAAAGTTAGGTATAATGATGAATAAGAAAATATATTACGATTTCGGATATCGGATAAAAGATAGTTACAAAAAAAAAAAAAAAAAAATACAGATAGGTGGAGTGGGAGTCGAACCGGCGTACCCGTATCGAAAGTTCATTCCCGTTCCTATTAAGCTACAGATATACCATATATATTTTGTATATTAAAATATTACTATTTATATTGTTTATTCAGCTCCCTTTTTCTTTTTAAAGGCAACGGGTATAAATCGTAATGTTAAAAAAATAATAAATATATGGGGAAAATTTAAAACGGGGGCCCCCTTGACAATTGTTTACCGTTTTCTGTTACGATTATCCGTCCTTGTATCCATATGACCACACACACACACACACACACACACACACACACACACATACATACACATTACACACTAACCCACACTTGGCAGTCAGCACATTGTACGTACACTACACAATGCGACAAAATAGTGACCAATTGCGTACGTAAAATCTAATGGATTAGATAGAAGTCAATTAAGAAACCCAACTGGCCACTATATATGCTTTAGATCAAATGGAATATCGTGGGAGTACCTACTAGGATGATACTAAACATATAATAAAAAATATGTGGATTTAGGCATAAAGCAAACATTGAGCTGTATATTTAATATTATTATATTATCATATAAATACAAATTTTATTTTACAGTCCTGCCGTAATCAAAATATGCATTTTAAGTTGTTTGGGGTGGACTTTTCAAATTTTTTTTGGTGGTTACAAATGATTACAAATGATATTACACAATTCTACATCATTTGCAGAAATTTAAAACGCAAATTTCCCTATGGCAGGGCCAGGGTGACGTCAGTCCAGTTTTAAGTGCTTTAGGGTTGGTTACAAAAAAAGTTATGGTGGTTACAAATGGTTAACAAATGATATTACATATGTTTAAATAGTTTTTTTTATTGAAATTGAAAATGGCAGGGCCAGGGTGACGGACCTAAGCGTTACATTTTTTTTTTCTTACATCGTTTGATACGTTTCGATACATAACAAAATTCAACCTTGAAAATCTAGTAAAAGCGAATTCACTTTAGAGCTTTTAGCGGGGTTCCGTTTAAACCGTTTACTATTTTCAACAGTTTTTTTTTTTTTATCAATGTTCTAATTTTCTTGTCTAATTAATTAAAGCTGCCACGTTACACGCTGAAAGCTCTAGTGTGAATCCCCCGACACATGTAAACTCTAAGAGTTGTTAAATAGTAAGAGAACACTAATTTTTTTTTGAAAAAATCAAGAATAATTAAAATTTTTCAATACACAATAAAAGTAGGTAATCTATCTAAAATTTATAAATTATATTGAAAAATTGAAGCGTATACCCAAAACATTATTTATTTTCGACTACCTACATCACTGATGACGTGGGAATGAGAATCAAACCTGAGACCCTACGCATCTAAACACTAATTATTCTTATCGAGCGACTTAACTAACCAATATATGGTTATTATTAACTGTACGAAATTCGGTTCTAATAAATACTATATAAAGAACACGGTAGGCTCGGCATTATATACAATACCGTACGGGAACGCGATATAACGTAAAAAAACGTCCGGTCCGGTGTAGATGAGGGGGTCTAATATTTTCGCCGAAAATGTTTCAGTCAACAATATTAAAACCGACAATAATTTAACCGAAATTATTTCAGCAGAACTGTATTTCTTTCGACAGTATTTTGTCCGACAAGTAGGTATAACAGCCAACCGTATTTTAGCCGACAACGGGCCGGGGAATTAGAAAATAAATAATATTGTTTTTTTCATCGGACAATCTGTTTTCGGAATTAGCATTTTTTATATAATATTATACGTAATACAGGATGATCAAAAACTTTGGATAAGTGCAATTTTCTCTCTTTCTGTTAAACATTTCTCTATTCAGATTTTTGTACATTTATGTAGATAAATAATATTACGTATATTTGAAAGTACTTTTCAGAATATTTCAACTTACCTTACGAAATAGAGGTATCAGCTTTTGATTTTTAAATGGCAACTAATTTTTTTTTTTACATTCATATAGAGATAAAAAAAACTATTATGACGTTTAAAATTTTATTTTTCAATGTGCCATTTTCCATAAAACCTATTAAAAAACCGAAAAAATTGCATTTACGAGACGCTTTTTATAGTTGTAATACACTTGCGTGCTGTATAAGTATTAGTAATTAATAATTCACGCGATAACATCGACTGTTTTGCCAAACAGATAAAATTCCGTACATAGGTCTTACGAGACGTGTGAGTGTGTGATATACAATATTGTAGCGTGGCCTTTTATATGATGTCATTGGTCATTTTAATCAACAGTGTTCGTGGGCATACGTTAATCGTTATCAACATATTCAAATTTAAAATATAATAATAAATTTATAATAAAAATAATTAAATTTGGTTATTTTTTTTAATTTTGAATATTCCGAAATATCATTAAATTAAATTTTTTATAAACAATCAATAGTGCATGTATTAATATTAAGGTACCTATAATATACGTGAAGAAATAAATAACCCAAACAGCAACAACATAATATGCAACTACAAATTAATTTAATTGCGTTATTTTGCATTCACTTTATTATTACTTCGTAATAATTTTAAATTAATTATGTTTAACAACAATTACTTTTTTTTCAAAGCTAATAAAGTTCTGAATTACCAATAAACTTTTAATTAAATACATTTTTTGCGCATCAATCAATAATTAAAATGCATATGTAGGTAGTAGGGACCTTTCCACTATGCATTTGCAGTTGGGAATATCCCAATAACATTTTTTTATGTTTCATTGTAACATCGCAATGTAAACGTTTATTAAATATTACAAGGATGTTTCTAAAATATTGAATGTATTAGATGAATTAGTGAAGATCCCTCTAATGTAATATAGTAAACATCCAGAAAACGCAATGTGACAATCTCATCTTGAAGTTTGTACATTTACATTTTACTTTCTTATACCTACTTTATAAAAACGACGAAAATTAAACGAAAAAAAAAAATTAATTAAAATGTTTTTAAAATCTTCGCGTAAGATATAAAGTTTTAAGATTTCGTTATCATTGTTATTATTATTATTACTATTATTATTATTATTATTATTATTATTATTATTACTATTATTATTATTACTATTATCAACATCATCATCGTCATTATTCGGCAATGAATTATATTAATGAATTATAAGTGCTGAAAACGATAGTGAAGTCAGATTTTAGGGGTAGGAATTATTTTAGAAGTTAAAGCGATTTTAAGTTTTTTGTATTATCTAAAACAGCATATTTTACGTTGCATTTTCTTATCAAAAATGTAGTTTTTAACGAGTTAGCCGATATACACGTATACGCTGCGCGGTTCCATGCAACGTGACGGCCGGTTACAAATAATTATACAAACCACGAAAATTGTTTTGAATGTACATGTTTACATTTATAATTTTATGATATACTGATAATACTGGTAATAATTTTGATCTATCAATATTGTATATTATATATTTTAATTTTTAATTATATTATATATATATATATATATTATATATATTTATATTAATTATATTAATTAATTTTTATTAATATTTGGGTACCTGGTATATAAACATTTTAATTATAAATTGTGCAGACCATTTTCCTCCAAATTTAAATTTTCCTTAAAATTCAGCAGCTAATCAGCAGCTGGCTGATACACATTTGATAAAATAGCTCTTGTGATAAGACCGTAAATAATAAAAATAAAAATAATAAATAATATTAAATAGAATATAGGTATAATATCAATATATAAGGACACATTAGGACAATTTTCATGCATAAATTAGGACGTAATATGATACCCAAAATTATACATTTGCCTAGATTATTTAACTAATATTAAAAATTATTAAACTATATACCTACATATTTTGGTGCTAAGATACTTGTAAAATTATTTATATATATGTATATTTATCTACAACTAAAATTTAATTAAATATTTATTACATTTTAGTAGGTATATTATTTCCGTGGTTATTTTTTCTCAGGGTTATTTTTTCTCGGGTTTTTTTTTTCTCGAGCTTATTTATTAGGAGATTCGATGAATCACACCTTATATAGTATTCTGATAAAATAATTTGTTTAAAATTTTTTTAGGACCCCATGCTATAGCCAAACTATAACTTTTATTAAATAAACTTTTTTAATGTCCCCTCTCCTTTCAAAAATCCTAGCTATGCCACTGCTCGGTTATATACAAAAATTTTTAAAATTTTTCATAATTAGTTTAATGTAGTTCACAGATAGATTTACAACAGATAGATTGCACATTTAAATTGTTATACTATAATATAAATTAGTCATTATACATTTTATATCAATGATAACTAGGTTTGATTTAAATGTTAGTTTGGAAAATATTTGATTTTAAACTGATGTAGTAGTATAACATCACTATATTTCTAAATATATTACATATAATTAATTAATTGGTACTTAGAAACAAATAATTTTATATTTTTTTAAAAGACGGTCTTTTTATATAAACAGTACTTTAAACAATATATTTATTTATAGGTAATATGATCTTAAAATTAACAAATTTGACCAAATTAAATCAATATTTAAAATTTTTAAATCTTATAAATATAAATATATATTTTTTTTTGTTGGTTTTGTTTATAGATAATCAAGGGAACAATTATGTATTATTATTCAAGCATGATTTTCCATAATTCCTGATTTCACGATAACTTAATTGGTTTTTTATGTTGCAAAGGATAAATCGATTATCCCAAAAGAGCATAACAAGCACTATAACGTAACACAAACATAGAGGATAAAAAATTTCAAAATTCTAATGTGGAGAATCAACTTAATGAACCTCCCACTTATTTTAAGACAATCATACCCTCATACAATTGCTATAAGTAGTTCAACATATTATTACATTTTTTTGTATAAACACTTTTATGAAAATTTCAACTCTCATAAAGAATTATTATTTACGGAGTAGGTACTTAACAAAGAAATAAACATAGTAGATTTTCCAAAAATCGGTGTTTTATCAGTGTTCATGTGATTTCACGGTTATACCTTACACGTTGAGAAACTATAAGGAAAATAAAAATGTACCATCTATAGCATGCAATTTTCATCAATAAAGCTTTTTACTCCAAAATTCCCCCAAAAGTTCAATTCTATAATATTTCTATAAATAGTCTAAAATTGGAAAAATCTTTTTTTAAAAAGACTATTATAATTATATGGTACCTACTAATTTACATATAAATGCGCGCATCTATTTGATCGTCATATTATACCGAAATAACACATTTCGTCCATAAATGAAAATCGCTATAAAAAATATCATTAATAATGATTTTCATTAACACTTCATTTTAGCTAGGTTTTATTAGATACCTAAAATTAATCTTTTTATGACTTAAATATCTTGAAACTACAAATTTCTATAAATAGTCGATTGAGGAAATGTATTCGATCAACATAATAATAAAGTACTTACACGGTCATTATTTCAAGTCTATATACCCATTTTTTCCACAAAAATTCAAATCCATTTCATATAAAAAATTTTAAAAAAAATTCTAATGAATTTTTGTGATTTTTAAATTAAAATTTGATGTAGTTACTTCTAATCTTGTATAGAATATTCAGGTATTAAAACCTAAAATTTATCTTTTTATAAATTAATTATTTGTAAATCGAAACTTAAATTATACATAGGTAGTTCAAAATCGGGAGGAACATTTTAAATTTTATTTTATAATACACGTTTGATAAAAATGTCAAACCTCTAGCATTATTATTTACGGATTTAGAAGAAATAATTCTAGTATTTACAGTTTTTTGTACATTTTTGATTATTTTTCCACCTAGATGCAATTTCCTACCGGAAAACGGTGAAGCATAATATAATGATTGAAGCATTCTCATTCTTATAGAATTTTTGAGTCCATACGCATAAAAATTAAAAACATTTAAAAAAAAAAAAACACTATTGTTTTTAATTATCTATATATATATATTATAAATTGAAAAATATGTATATTTTTCCTAATCATCCTCTATTTATTGGTCAAAAAATTCATTCGATTCGGGATCCTTTACAAGCGTCAATTTTAAACCGTACCTACCTCTACTATCCGTGTCAATAGATAATACTGCGATTTACTCTTATTGACTATCAAAAAGTTTTAAACAATTATTTTAACAGTGTTCTTTTTCACTATTTTTTTTTTATTTTTCGTTTTTTTTTTTTTTTTTTTTTTCTGCACAGGTTTAGATTTTGCACGTTGTCAGTGTGCACGTATATTATAAAGGACACATCTAATACATCTACGTCTACAATACAGAGGTCCATCAGTCCCGGCTGGTTTCGCATTTTTCTTCTTTTTTTTTTTACCTACCGAATAGTTTTTTTTTTCTTTTTTGTACTTTTTAAATTTTATTATTTTAACATCAACACGCATCTTTCATATTTATTTTCACACAAATTTTTATTGTATACGGGCGGACGGACGATATCGCGCGCGCACGCACACTAGTCGTAACGCTGCGCATAACACGTAAACCGGTATGTCAGCTGTTGCGGCAGCGTCAACGGCGGCGGCGGTGGCGGCCGGCGATCCGGCCGGTTACGATGCCGGCAGTCAGGAGGACGACATGGGCGCTGCCGAACGAGACTTGGCGGAGGACGCGCGCTGGAAACTCATCCAACAGAACACGTTCACGCGATGGGCCAACGAACACTTGAAGACGGCCGGCAAGGCCATCGGAAACCTGGAAACGGACCTGGGCGACGGACTGCGGTTGATCGCTCTCATTGAAGTGCTCAGCGGCAAGCGGCTGCCCAAGCACAACAAGCGGCCCACGTTCCGTTCACAGAAGTTGGAGAACGTGTCCGTAGCTCTCAAGTTCCTCGACGACGAGAACATAAAGTTGGTCAATATCGGTAAGTCTTACGAAACATGGTTTTATGCGAAAATAATACTAAAAAAACATTTAAGTGTAATAAAACATCTAGCGAATAGTGCAAAAAGTAGTAAATAACCAAAAATGTGATTTATCGAGAAAAAAAAATACGAGTTTTTTTTTTTTACAACAGCTGATAATTACATATTATATGGTTCTGAATGAATTTTGTTATTTGAAAGATTAAAAATTGAAATATACTTATTTTTATTACTTACCAATATTATAATTTATACCTAACTAAGAATTAATAAGGATATTTAAGGTTATTTAGATTTTTTTGATTTGTCGATAAAAGTAGTAGGTACCTACCGATTATAAGTATACTCGTATATTTACATCGTAGGTATTACGTATATCCAAACGTGAACAGTTAAAATAGTTAAACATCTAATCTCATACCTATACAGTTTTAACTAAACTAGGCAGTGACGTAATTTGGGTGTACATTTAGGGGAGGGGCAGAATTCAGTCCTTGGACATGATAGTATATTATTATTATTATTATTATTTTAATTTTGAAATAAATTATAAATAAAACATTCAAAAAGTGATTTTATAAAAAATAATAAAATTACTCTCCGTTTTATAACTATTTTCCGTTACATTTAGTAGTTTCCCTATATGCTTAAGAAAAATAGTGAAAAAATTGAAAAATAACCTGAATAAGGTAGCTACCAACTAGAATGAATTTTTTAATCAAAAGTCTCAATACAATACGATACAATAATCAATAAAATAATCCATTTTTGAATAATACATATTTATTAATTTATTTTATACGAATATTCAGTATATACCTAGGTACTCATATATATCAATTAAATAAGATAGGTGCATGTAGTTCAAAATTAAATTTTAATTTATCTGATATTTACTAAATAAATATAGGTATGTTAAGACGAGAAATGGTTTACCTTTCATCTTTGTATAGATAAAAATAAAAATACATTTTAGTTATTCTTATCTGTAGCTATAGATACAATTTGGCTTTGTTATCATAATTATTATCATGATAATTTTTATTATAAAATGCAAGTATAGAAAAATCTAGGAATAATTTTTTCGACTAAATATGTAGGTACGTATTTCAACACAAGTATTTAAATTTAATAGGTAACAAATAATGAAAAAAATTATTTTAATACTTTGGGGAATTTACTTCTTTTAAAAGCGGGTATAGTTTAAATAGTGTATATTTTATTCAAATATTATATAACAGTATATGTACCTTATATAATGGCATTTTAAATAATTAATAATATGTATTATGTCAAATATAGTAATACTTAACACCTAATAAGTACTTAATAATATAGGTAAATTTTTTTTTTTAATAACCATTATTGATTCTTAACTTATTCATATTATTTATTAAATGATATAAGTACCTATTTGACTAATATAATTTAATTACATAGATTACATAAAAATATTAAAAAAATTAAAATAGCAATTCCATAATAATATATACTTTTATGTAGTACGTATACATATAATTAATATAACAAAAAATGGTAATTTATTTATTTGTCCTAAATTATTGTTACCTATAATAGCCTGTGGGTTTTAGCTAAAAAATAACCTATACGATTATAATTTATAATATAATTATTTTCTTTATGTGATTTTATACCTTATTACACCTATTTTATAACATATTCTAGAAAATGATGTTCTAATGGAATTTTATCGAGAAAATTAACGATGAAAAATATTTTCAATATAATATTTTAATTGTATTTAAAATTGATTTTACAAGAGTTTAGAAAGTTCATTTTCCGGAACAAAAATGTTCTAAAAACGTCATTGAAAAATATATAGTATACTTTATGAAAATTTTATTTTATTTTATTAGACATTTGTTCAGTATTAAATTTTATTATTTGCGATAATATTTAAATTAGCCGTAAAAAGTAAATAACAATAAATACCTATTATATAATATAGTTTGTAATATTTATCGATCAATGTTGGAATAAGGTTATAAAAAATTATTTATACAAAGATATAACTATATTGATACTTCATTTTTTCTAGACTCTATAGAGACTAAATCTTTACTTTATTTAGATAACATATTTAATGGTTTTCATTTTCAATACTTTTTTATTCAGTTTTTTAGGTTTTTAAACATAATTTTGACACCTTTTATCCCCCTGATGTCCGTTTGTACGTAATTACTAGTACGTACTGACGAATTTGTTGATTTGATTACTACAAGGAAATAGACGTTATTCGTTGTATAATATTTGTATTATCTACATAGTTAAGAGGATCATTGTTGATTTAGTTACTAGGGATATTGGTTTTTTTAACATACTCGTAGAGTGGACATTCTTAACTTGTTTTTTTTTTTTGTTAATTTGTCACATTTATTTGTCTAAATTTAAATTTGATGGTCCGGTTACACTATAAAATCATTTAGAAAACTACATTTTTCGTTATGTTATTCAACTGTAGGTATTAAAATAATTAATTTCTAACAATTAATGGACATTCAAAAATCATGTATCATTATATAGAAATACATATTTTTTTTTTTTTTTACAATAAAGGAGACCAATTTAAATAATTTAATAAACATTTAATATATCAGGTAATTTCTAATAAAACCATTTTTTATAGTTATCTACTATTTTAAAACGTACCTATCCTTAACCATTATTGGTATTACATAACAAAAATGTTATTTAGATAAAAATCTAGATACAATTAATTATAATAATTAGAATTTTGATTTAGATATAAATAGATAAAGATGGCGGAATTGAATTTTATCTTTGTAAAGATAAATTAATTTTTATTTAGATTAATTCAACTTAATTTTTAAATTAAGTCTGTTATTTAAATAGTATACAAAAGGTTAATATATATTTGATTTAACCTTTTAATCAACAGAAAAATATAATAAAAAATACATATTATGTAAGAGATATGTTTAAGTACACTTCTTTCAAAGTTTGGGGTGTATTATTTAAGTGTTTTATTTGTTTTATTTATTATACATATAATAATAATTATTAGAGATAATTAATATTATAACTTAACACATTTTCCAATATAAAAAAATTTCAATTATTCAATAATGCAGACAAAATCGATGGTAAATAGTTAAGTAAAAGTTAAGTAGTTTAGTAAAACTAAAATGTATTCAAACAGAAAAATATTTTTTTCTACATTTTATTTAAATAATATTTTGAATTATCAAATAATCATTATCATTTTTTATTTGAATTACTAGTCATCTATAAATAAGCGAATGTTTAGATAACAATATTTCTATCTAGATACAAATAAAAATAAATTAATAGAAATACATACATATATATCAAGACGAGATAAAAGATAGGCAATTTTTTTTACAAAATATCTATCTAGATAATTGCAAATATTGTTTACGATGTGAGTATGATTATTATTATTATCATGTAAACGATGAATGACTATGACTTCAATATATACTCGTAATTCACTTGTTTTTTCCCATTAACAATAATACTATAGGTAGATGCCTACATATAAGAAAAGGTATAAATAATAAATATCGTAATAAAGAATATTATAATACCTGCATTAAAAAATCTCAAAATAATCCTCAAAATCGTATACTTAAATAAAGTAACGTAGGTATAGGTAGGTTTTATAATTTAATTATTATTACCTACCGGAAATTCACATGCGTTTTCTCGTCTTTAATAGTTGTGCGTAGAGTAAAAATATATAATAAAAAAATAGTCTTGTACTTTATTTTTTTTATTTTTGGACACATAAGGTATATCTTTATGTGATAATAGGTACTTAATAGTTAAACATTTTATTGTACGTACCCAATTTTATTTTTTATTTTTTTTATTTACATCAAAACATTAAATTTTATATTACAATTACGTATAAATATTATATTACAACTAATTGATAGTTTAAATGTTGATATCTACTCCCTGTAAGCGTCGCTTGTGATGGGAGTAGAAGTCTAATTTCTTAACTATTTAGTATTTGATTTAAACATTGATAATATTATATAATTAGATTTATAAATTATACGATTACAATTAATATATTATACTATCTCTATAGTTTGTTAAGTTATAAATACCTATTATTTTTTTAAATATTTTATTCTTTCTTAAAAATATTTTTCTATTAGAAATATCCAAATCTAGAGAATTACCTATACACCAATTCATAAGACTAATTTTATTTTGTTTTATTTATTTTTTTGAGTTTATCCACATTTTAGGTTTCTTAACATAAATTTAGACACCTTATATCTTCATTGTGTCCGTCCGAAATTACTTGTACACAGTTACGATTGTTGTTTTAGTTACTAAGGAGATAGATCATAGATATATTTTTTAGATTATATTGTTTAAAATATATTTGGAAACCGGGAATTTAGCGCGCCCGCAGATTAACTTGTTAACTATGTATTATTTTTAATTTGATATGTAACTTTTTTATATATTTTATTGTAATTAGGCACATAATTTTTACTGTTGCATTTTTGAAATATTTTGGTCATTGGAGATTTGTATTTTTTAATATTTTTAAGTGTACTAAAAAAATCATAAATGTTTTTTTTCAACTCAATTTTGAGTTCAGTCATAAAATCCCAAGACTTATTCGTAACACTAGTATATTTTTGTGATAATTGGAATAAAAAATTATATATACAATAAAGAATTATTATAATAAAGTTTCATATTTTTATTTTCAGTTCATATAAAAATTTAAATAAAATTATAGCATATAGGTGTAATATTTATAAAATAAAAATGAAGAATAGGTAGGTACTAGGCCCATTATATCCTGTATGAATACGAGTTAACCGAACACTATTATTAAAATATAATATATTGTTATATCACCACCTTCAACTCCTCAAGCCTATATCATTTTTGTAAAGATTGTATTCTTTTTACCACGATAATAATAATAATGCATTATAACGTGTTTACTATTTTAATAAAGTATTTATAGTATTGTTTATTCAAAACGCCCAATTCTAAAAGGGTAGCACTCTCGTAATAATAATAATAATAATAATAATAATAATAATAATAATATTATGATAACAGGCACGCCCATACGTTAGTATATTTACAAAAAAGAAAAACAGTACTTAAACTATTAAAGGTACAACCCATATCTATATAGTTTTGTTTTCATTATTTTTTCGAGATTCTTCGCCACTGCACGCTTACGATTTACGGCCATTTTGTAATCGTTGTCTACAATACATATTATCAGTGGCGTATTTACAAGGAGTGATCTGGTTGATATATACTCCCCCCTCCCATACAGCCTTTTTTTTTTAAACTTGAACCGTAATCGTATTCGTAATCAGTGTGTTATAAGAGTAGTAAATCGTGTACCTATTGTATTTTTTGTGATTGTAAATGTAAATGAGCGGTCCTATATGTTAATTTTGTACGTCTTATCTATAAATGGTTTGGTAATATTCAACATCCATAACAATATTCATGTGGATGTAGAAGAAATGTTGGTTAAAATGGTTCAAAAACCCCGTAGAATGGACATTATTTTGTAATATAATAAATTGTAAAATAAAGAATTTGATAATAAAAAAAAGTAGGTACCAAATTAAGTTTGTTACACAATAAACAATAAATAGTAGGTATGGATAGAACAAACCAGTGTCATGTTAAAAGAACATGGCTCATATAAATGTAATATAACGAAAAAGGGAATCTGGGGGAGTTGTGAGAAAGTTCAATTGATGCGCGATTATCATGCGGCAGAAAAAAATAAAAGCAGGTAGTTTCCGAATTGCATGCGGCATTTAAAATGGGTCTGTCCGAATTATATGCAGTGTTTAAAACAAAAATATAATCGATGTAAATGTGAAGTAATATAAAAATTATATTATTAAGACTTATTAGAAAGAATTAATAAGAACGGTTATGTCACAATATGAAGAAATAAAACTTTAAAGAATTGAAAAATGAAGAAAAAACGAAATGTTGAAAAACAAATCTTTTTATGTAAATATAATTAATGTAATGTAATGAAATTGAAATTTTTTAAAGTCAAAACATTTTTAACCACACCAGCGATTGTATTTTTCTACCGACAGTCCTATAAGTCTGTTGAAAAGTTTGTGGAAATGAAAATGTTACATGGTTAATTTTTTAGTTAGTTAAATAGACTTATTAATAAGTAATAAGTTCAGCATGCGATTCGGAGAGACCCATTTTAAACGTTGCATGCGATTCGGAAAGACCCATTTTAAACGCTGCATGGAATTAGGACGTTTTTTTTATTTTTGGCATGCGAATCGGATGCTGAGTTTTTTTTTTCTAGTAACACACCCCAGACGGAAATCGTAAATACGCTACTGCATATTATGTAACTATATTTTATTATGTTTTAGAGTGAAAATTAATATTATTTACACCTATCTGTAGGTATAACTATATAATAGGTCAAAAAAAGTCAATATCTACTATAATATTGTATTATAATAAATGGTCACTTTTATCGTAACATTAAAAACTTCCTGATGAAACAAATTATTTAAATAATTATTATTCAGACGATATGCCAGGGATAAATCTGAAGCTCATTTAAGGGAAAATATTATAATATTATATAATATAATATATAATACACGAAGATATAAATAAAGATTGTACTAAATAATACCAGATAAATATTTGATTTTTTTCAACAAAAAAATATCGGATTGTGTAGAGAACTATTAAAAAAATATTATTGTACACTTTTGTTGCCATTATCGTGAAAAAAAAAAACTATTTAATCGTAAAATAAAATATTAATTTGTATACAAGCGTCATTGTTGTTAGGTATTATTATTAATTAATTTATATATAATATATTATTTTAATTTGACATGTTATACCTACCCTTGAAGGTTTTTAGTTGTATAGGTAAGAATTCGTTATAGCACTATAGTTGGCACACATTATCCTGTGTAGGTACATATATACCTACGAATATATATATATATATAAATATATGGCACGTGTCGCTTCATTTGATTTAACGGTTTTTACGTATGTATAAAAAAAAAACCAATACTAATATCTCACGTATAACATTGAAATGTAAAAAGATAAAATCACATACAATCTGTATACATATAGAACGTTTCTATGTTTAAAATCGTGATTTATTACAGCCCACATTATATAAATTTGATATGGATATTAATATATTGTGTTTTTTAGAAAAAATACGAGGCTGGATAAGTTAACTCTTTGTTAAATTCATTCAAGTCAAGTTAAACTATTAATAACAATTACGTAATTGAAAAATGAAAGTAATAAAAAAAAATATTTTTTTTTATGCCATTTCATATATTATATATTTTTTTTTATTATGGCTTGTAATATTTACTAAAAAAATATTGCAAACTCAAAAGAAAATAGGTAACTGCTCTAGTATTAAATTTGTAGTACATCTATGGCTAAATAATTAGGTGTGTCAACGGATTTGTGATGGGCAGGTATGATTTTTTTCTTCTATGAAACTCACCGAGTGCCATCCGTGAAATTTTAAGATGTTCACTGATAATCAGAATCTATTAAAAATAATACGCTGTGATAAGATTGGGTACCAGTTCCATGGATAAATAGAATATTATTGTGTTCTAAGTGAATGCTCAGACCATAGATATATAATAATACTAGATAGCCGTCTTCTTATTATCAGTGAAGCCGACGCCATATGCAATGTAGGCACAATCGGTAAACAAACGTTATCAAACTGCGATTGTGATATAACAACAACGCA
>JAIPRL010009671.1:0-17104 GCA_025469235.1 Pemphigus obesinymphae
GGTACGGGTTTAAAAAACGTGTATCACTTTTTCCGGGTTACGGGTTTCGGCTTTAACACGGTTTTAATATTTTGCGGGTTACACGGGTTTTCACCCCGGGTTCAAACCCGTTTTGACTCCCTGTTTTTACCCCCTATTACGTACGCAAAATATATTTAACACGATTCCACTGTGAAAATTAAATATTTTTGGGGACGTGGAGCCTATAAAATTCACCGTAATATAATACATATAGTAAATATAGAACCGTCGAGGCTTTACGAAATGTCTTGAATACAGTTTGTTTTTTGCATTACACTGTACACTTTACATTGGTGCCCGAAAGCGGTATACGTACTTATAATAGCCAACGATTAGTTTAATATATATTATAAAAAAAATAATATGAACAAAAAAAAATATCAGACTTAAAATACTGTGTCAACGTTTACAAAATTTTGATAATGGTATTGATGAGTTTTTAGATCAAATTGGACATTAATATTAGAACAAGGCCTAGACACTGTAGGTATATACTTACCTAATATATTATTTATTTCATATAATTCATATTATTTTGGTATTTAAAAAAACAAATAAATATAAATTATTTTAATAATCCTAATGGTGTTTTGATTTTTTTTTTTTTTTTTTTTTTTAGTAATTATTTGTATATTTTAAATTCGTATTAGTATTTTGTATCTATGTACTAATCTGTGATTTTTAATAATAAACAATATAGGTATACGACAATAATGTACAATTATTTTAATAATATTTTAATGTTATTTTCACTTTTTAGTATTTTATTTTATATTTTTAATTTATATTTATAGTTTATACTTTGTATCTATGTTATGTGCCTACCTATGTCTGTGATTTTCGATAATAAATAATTTTAATAAGTAGGTACATAAAATAAATATTTAAAAATTTATTCGCGGACTTTTTGTACTGGACTTTTTATCGTCGTACTTTTAGATAGAATACCGCATTATAGGTACCGCCGACTGCATAGTCGAATTGTATGTAAAATAATAAAAAATAATAATTATTATAAATAAACCCTTGTTCACTCGTTGAATTTTCATGTTTTGGAGGACTACATAGCCTATACATTTTATACGTTTTCGCTTTTTCAATGTATCATAGTATATATACATACAGGCATTTAATACATCCACAGATATACAAAATAATATTATCATATCTAAATACTTTCTGTTATATGTTTTGCCCGACCCATTTGGTATATAATTATACTTATTGGTACAAAGTAAATACTGGGGTGCCTACTGCTTATTTGTAACGATTAACGAGTACACTTCCATATCTTTCGTTGTCGGCGAAACGAGGAAAATCAACATTCACGTTTGTTTGCCGGTAATATAACGTGCGATAATATAATTTTTAAACGGCTATTTATTTATCTTTATTGTGTAAATGCAAACAACTCTCAGGAAATAATATATACAAGAATATTATGTAGGAACTGCATATAGTTTATACTATATGTATATTATATGTTTATGAAAATATGTTCTCATGCGTTCACACCCTAATAATCACACACGCGCGCGCGTGTATCGGATATCAATAATAAAGTGGAATTCACACACATATTCGATTTACCACACCTTTGGCGATATGGCGATGAATACATTCCTAGCTATACCACTACCACGGTCACTGAGGTTGACAACCAGCGGATATCAATAGTCCGCAAAGGCGGACCGGGAAGTATTCGATCGACTCGACTCTATTCTATGTATAATATGACGAAATCGATATGATGAAACCGTGTCCAATGACCCGGATGACTATAATATCATGAAGACATGTCGCCATATAGATTTAAGTATTTATAAATTAAAAAAAATCCATTAAAAAAAACATTGCGACTATCGAGTTCTAATTAGATTAGGTAATACAAAAGCTAGTTACACCTAGATATTTTGTATTTAAAATTACAAATTTTAATGCATAAAAACCTGAGAAAATTTCAAATCGTTTAAAAAATACAGAAGCGTCAAACATTTTTAATAAACGTATCACGTCATTATTGGGTAAAAAAATTAACATCAGAGCGCTGCTGTGCACTGTGGTGTTGCAGCTCTCTATACTGTACCTAGTCGAGACTGTACATATACCTAAACTTCCAGTATATTATACTTTTATAACCGGATATATATTTTTAATTTTTATGCCAAAAATTATTTTTATTAAGTATTTACAATACACAAAAATTAACTATTAGTTATTAGTTAATTATACTAAACAATAAGTATTTTTAAAATGTTTATTAAATATAAGTATCTTTTTTCCTTTTAAGCATATTTACGCAGCTATGTAAATTGTTTCTGTAGTATGCAGTGCTATATAAGGGGATGATATATAAAACGCAATACACAAAGAACATAACAAACATTAGTTTATAAAAATAGTTCACATTGTAAATAATATAATATTCTCCACCAGAATGCGTATCGATAATTTGTTAGTAAAGATTTTATGAGGATTTTAAGTCTTTGACATTATTTATTACATATATATATATATATATATATATATAGGTACATTGTTATCACACGAAAGTACATTGTTATTTTTGTATTTTCTAAACATAGCTTACCTTATCACTTATGTCCTTGTCTCAAAAACAAAAAAAAAAAAAAAAACAAATTGTCGATTAGAATTTACAATTGAAATAAATAAACGTAATAGTGTGAATTAATTTTGATATTAATAAGATACAATCGATATTATCACAAAATGTTTGGCTCGTCAACTTATTTAATAAAATCATCTGGCTGGCACAGTGCTACCATAATTTAAAGTTTAAATTATTTCTGTAATAACTTGCCCCTGTAACGACTATCCCCGAACTCCTATGTTAATGAAATCTGAAAATTACTTCTCTATTAGTACAAATTGCAGTGGCGTATTTAGGATTTCTTTGAGATGGGAGACGACTAAAAAATGTTTTCTCCCTCCACTCAAAATATACATGTCTATATAGGAACTATCAATTTTTAATAACTACATATACATATATATATATATATCTGTACAGTGTACATAAACCTTTGATTCTTATATATATTTAAAATAAATTTACATAATTTACAAAAAAAATTCTAGTCTTCTAGGGGTTTTTTTTAGCGATTTTGTCAATTATTTTCACAAAATCTAATTCAATGTTATTATGGATGAATAACATTGCAAGCCCATTTAACCTATTCTAAAATTAAAATAAATTATTAAATACAAAATAATATTTAATAATAAGTAAATAGTGAATAATATATATATCACCTTCATAGAGTTTCTTAAATATGTTTTTAATCTCTTTAAATATATCTCCCTACTCTTCCCCCGTTAATACGCCACTGGTACCAAGTAAACTGAACAATTAATCTACACTAAAAACATTTTATAAATACATAATATAAATATATAGGTATTTACCTACCTACTTATAAAATCAATATTTATTCTAATCACTACGCACATAATCTAAAATAATAAATTGATTAATTATACATTATGGAAACATAGAATTATTATACATTGAACGAGCACGTTATTATTATTTTCAACTTTTCAAGTACTTAAAATTAGTTTATATTTGAATTTTGATTATCAAAACTACTAAAAATATACAATAATAGACTGTAAAAAATAAAATTCACAGTCGTTCTTGTTAAGTGAATATGTGATCGAAAACAAAACAAAAAACTTCAAATCATTTTAGGCCGATCCGATAGATCGTCCGTAAATTATATATATATGTTTCTGAAATTGACCTGAACCGAACACCCCATGGGGTGTGCCCGTTGTGCGAAATCGACCTAAGGGCTCGAGGGCATAACATTTTTTTTTTTTTTTTTTTTTTTATATCGCTTTGTCGGTGGCGGCGATTTCACTTTTTGACGGTCGAATTACACGCCGGAAATGTCCCACTGTTACCGAAATAACACACCGTGTCCATTAAAACATTATTTAAAAGCGACAGATAATATTATACATGCGACCATGTGGCGCTGAAAAACGGCTAATGCGTGTTATGTTGTCAGGCCAAAAAGGACAAAACAGAAACCTCTGAAAAAGAGAAAAAAAAAAAAAAATGAAAAAACTACTTTCCTTGACGTATCCGCGATATTCTAATCGGCGCAAATCACATAATATAACATAATAACGATAGTAATATATAACATAATATTAGGTGTCTCCTAACATTTAATTATAATAATTATTATCATTATTCGATTTGAATCCTTCCAGCGAGTTCTGCTGCAATTCGGTAAGTTATCTAATGATTTTTAAATTACCCGGGGCATTGATATTTTTTAATTGCCGTACAGATAACATCGCAATATATATCTATAAATTAAAAATACGTTCGATCGATTTTGTAATAATATAATGATAAAAAAAAAAAAAAAAAAAAAAAACCCGCGGCAGTGGTATAATAATTACTAAAATATATTTGTTTATAGACCGCGAGCAATACGATATTATTAAAATATACTACCCAGCTTAAACGCAACACCTACCAGATGCAACTCCTTATAAAAGTAACAATAATATTGTAAATACGTTTACTGTATGAAATATTAATACTACATAATATACAATATATAGGTGCCTACCTTCAATGGTGGAAATCATTCGGTCGGACTTACCGTTTTTGGGTTTTATATACTTAACTATTGTCGCCGAATTAAAATCTATGAATATCCAAAAAAATATTGTAGAACTCGAATACGGAATCAGAAAGGTTCGATCGGCCGTGAAAAACTGCCAATGAACGCGAATCCGACGTCCGTGCGGTTTCGAAAAACTGTTAACGGGCGGCGTTTTTGGAAACGCATTTTTTCTTCGTGGCTCAGAGAAAAAGCGAGAATCCGGAAAAAATCTTAAAACGGCAGAAGAATAATTTGAAAACGGTAAAAAAAAAAAAAAAACGAAGGAATAAAAGCGAAAACAGGTCGGAGAATTGAATAAATAGTCTAAGAATGCATCTCATTGAAAAAGCGGTTGATTTTTTTTTATCTATTTTATAATATTTGAGATATTTTTTTTTGTTTACCTATACGAGTATTGCTGCGGCCGATTACTGTACAGTTGTGTGTGTGTGTGTGTATAGCACAAATAATTTTACATTTGTGCACTACTATTTTAATTGACGGTATTCAAAAAACTGCAAAGAAAAAATAAGTGTATATAAATAAATATGCGATAAATTCCGTACGGAAATCCTATGTAAGAATTCGATGATAAAAAAAAAAATGAATAAAAAACCCTGGAGCGACATATTATTTCTCTCGGCGATATACCCCGTTTTGTAATAACTCGAAGTAAGTATACCTATTATATTGTTATACTTTTATGTTTTTCTGCGGGTGATGGGCATTGGATTTTTCATTTCCTGCAACGTTAATTTGAATGTCGTTAGAGCAAATAATGAAAACCGTATACATATATAATATAAACATTCAGTGCGTATCTATATATTTTTTTTTTCTCGATTTTCTCGAAAAGAAAAACATTATTTAGTTTATTGAACCATAAACGCCATCAAGGACGACTCGAATATAACTGCTTCAATGGGTCTGTAAATCAACAGGTGTTTCCTCTCTCTGCCCTCCCCCCCCCTCCCAAAAAAAAAATGTATACATTTTAGTGGATACGCACAAAATACAAGTGAAAGTTTATTAAAAATAAAAGCTTTCCGATTTCGTGAGAACGGTTTCGGAACGCAAGTGATATATAGAGGTAGGTACTAACATAATATACAAACGTGAAACAGCTGAATCCGTTGAAATCAAAGTTTCGCGGATGCTCCCTGAACAGTAATATTCATCGGACTCGGCTGTTTTGTGGGTTATACGATGTATATTATGAAACTTCTGTTCGACGTCAATACTATAATCATTATATACCTACGCAATATAGCAATACCCAACAATGTATATTAATCAGTAAATGCAAAGTCCGTGGTCGAGAATTATTATATATAGACATACCTCAGGGGGTCGCAGGACGCAGAAAGAGAACAATTACAAGTATATTGAACATTTTTAAGGAACCTATATAGGTATCAAAGTCCACCCATTCTCTGTATTTTGACATATATTTTATATATATGTATATTGTATATATATATGGCTGTACCGTCCCGAAGAAATCACATCCGCTCTTAAAGGGATTTTATTTTATAGGCAATTTTAAGGAAGTTGTTTATAAAAATTAAAATCTTATGATTGAAAAATATTTAAACACATATCAAAAGTAATAATTATTAAAAAATAGACCAATTTCAGTAACGTATTTTTATTATAAAGTATTAACAAATAACTATTGAAAACTATGCAAAACGCGTTTCCCGGGAGATGCACGTTTCTGAGAAACTGAGTGATTTTAGCATTTGATGACGATCTCCATAAAAATGTTAACACCGTAAAACAATCGGAATTTTTACGTGGGCGATTTCGGATAAAATTGTTCGAAGTCGATTTACACGACTTTGAATTCCCTAGAATTATCTATTTTTAAAAGTAATAACTTTATTGAAAATCGCGTACGTAAATATTTAGACGATCTTGTGATCTTTAACTTTTTATAGAGGTTGTTGTATGCTAAAATAATTCAGTTCTCTAGAAACGAACATCTCCCGAAGCATTTTTCACGCGCGGAAACACTACGGCACAGTGTAGCGTAGTCCTCCTGTTATAATAATACCTCAAAAAAGGCAAAAAATTACGTCATCGACTTTTTCACTAATTTCTCTTTTGAACCCCAGACGTTAAAACATCATTAATTTACGGCCGGACTTCATTTTGCAAACTTATTTTCTGTGCGATTGCGGCGGGGGAGGGGGGGGGTGGTTTAACACCTTCTCACAGTCCTGCAGTATTACTGCCTTCATCGCGACGACTTTTGAATATCCTGAACAAGATACCAAGTCTCGATACTCCTGTGGCGTGACTGTAATATATTCTCGCAAATACGTCTACGTTCCTTCCTCGCCGACAGAAATATATAAAAAAAAAAAAAAACCACATTAGGATACTATTACCATTCGTCTTGTGTATTATTATTTTTTATTATTTTTTTGTAATATCCGGATTGATTAAAAATCCAAGCACGAACACGACATGTGGTAGGCATCGAAAAACCAGCTAGTCGTATACACACATAAATAATAATAATAATGTTTTATCGAATATATAATACATACCTACAAAATATATTAATATTATATAATGTGTACAATATAATATTTACAATCATTTTATAAATTTTCTCCTCGTCGTTCTTTCTATTTAAGTATACGATGCAATACAGTCGAAAATATTAATATATTTCCTATATACTTAAACTTGTAATATCTATATAATGATGTGTGCGCCTGCAATAGTTCGTAGGTATACGGCTAGACGACGGTAAATTGAAATATTGTATGTACCCATATATTGAAGGTGTTATTGAGAAGTACCTACGTCTTGGCTGCTGTTTCTAGCCAAAGCATTTTACACTCGTAAAACTATTACAATAAGAATTTTTATTTCATAATTTCTCACACTATAAAGTCGTGTAAAATTAAATATTTCCCTATAGGTAATATTGTGTATTAAAAATGCAATTTAACATGAATATTTATATTTTTAAATCGTTCTATTGAAAATTAATTGAACTTTTGTAAAACTAATAAAATTATATAATATATTACCAACAAATCAATACAAAAATATCTGTTTGCAGTTTTTTTTATTTTCATACACTTACATTTGATGTCATTAAATATAGTTAATAATCATCAATATATCAAGTATGTATTATTATATATTATATTATATTATATAACTATTGCTTTTCCCACGAAGATAATAAACAGGCAACTATCATTATGTGTTGTACTATGTCTTACTATCAATCCTATATTAAAAATAAGACGATAAAATCATGTAATTTCAATCGTACGCACATAGATAGGTTAATTGCGTGGAGTTCAAATTAAATTCGAAATAAAATACGATATTCATATGTTCGTCGAATCATTGTACTCGCACGAATTGATCAATTAGACAAATATGTCAATGTTGAATAGAAATCTGATATAAATTATTATTCTTTTACATCTCAAATATCAAATACAAAAACGATAAATGTTCACGAATCACGATTATTTATTTATTTATTTTAAAGATAAATTATAACAATATAGATACATATTTAATGTTATATTTTAAATTATGGGTTTTTGTTTAAATGCAGTCACTAAAAATACAATTGAGGAGTTCAGAAAAAAAAAAAAAAACAGCACTTGTCCAAAAATTGAAAAAATGAGTTAGCAGTATATTTTTGTAGTGTTCAATGGTGCCCACAACGCTATGAAATCGCTTCACTGCTGAATGACACATGTCGCCTTTAAAACGTGTGGAAATATACGCTGCAGTTTCTACAAAAACAACACTAGTCCAGAAAAGTTTCCAAAAAAAAAAAAAAAACGATACTTGTCCAAACACTTTTATTTAGCTTCATTATTGTTGTTATGTTTTATGTGTTGAATAATATGATTCTCGTAATATCCAGTTTTTAAAACATTATAAAATAAAAGTTTTTTCGGCATTATAATATTTTATTTCCCATGATCAAATCCTCACCATTCAATTTCCACTAATAAACAGCGCTTGTCCAGATCTAACCAACTTTTGAGACTCATATTATCCTTTTTATTTTTGAACAATGTCAACAAAACTTTTTTAATGTACTTTCTTACTATTTTAATATTGAATTCTAACACAATCTATTGCTAAAATTAGTCAATAATAGAAGACAGACAGTTATTTTACGTTCCTGAAAAATTAGATTTTTGGACGAGTGCTTTTTTTGTTTTACACCCTTCAATTGTTTTTAAACACTATAGATGACAATTGGCCGGTATTATAGAAGCATTTAAAATATTTCTAAATATAAATAATTTATTAGTAATGTGTGCGTTACTCAATGCCCAGTGGTCGATATGGAGGGGTACAGGAGAACTTAATTAATTGTCATTTCTCCATATTTTATCAAAAACAAATACAAATAATGTATTCCACTGGAAAATACGTACCTATTTAATAAAGTACAATTTAATCTATACATATATATGTATAATATAATAATTATATAGTTATTTACTATTTAGTATACTTGCAATTTATTTGTGATAATTGTAAAATTTTAATAGATAGGTACTGGAATATGTTTAATGCGAATATCTAGGTGACCTTAAAAAATTATATTAGTTAACGTTGCTTTTCAAAACTTACGAGCCACATCTCAAACATTTTTATGAATATAAATGTATAGTTTAGATAAGATAACTTTATAAGAGTCTAGAATTACTTCAAAAAAAGCATCTTCTAGTACTTTGGCACATAATATTGAAACGACAAACTTTCAGTAAAAATTATTATTATATACAAATTACAGATTACATATTACCTTTGTATATAATAGGAACCTGCTGATCATTTGTTATACAAGTTTGTTTTTTACTTTTGTATGTAAATATATGAATTTTTTTACAGTTAAATTATTTTAAAATATATTAGAAAAATAATAGCAATTATGTTTAATAATTAATTTGTACTTGGATATTTTACTAAACGACTATACTATATAATAAAAAAAAAAAAAAACCGTTTTTATATTCAACTATCGATCTGTTTATATACGTCAGGAACCTTGTTTATTTGATTACAATTTTTTTGCAAGGATTTTAATAGAGCAACGTGTAAATTCCGCGTCAATCGCAGGTCAAACAAAATACGTTGAGTAGACGCCGGACTACTTAACATATTATTATTATGTTGTCCATTTATTTATAGCCACTATAATCGGCCTCCTGAACCGGCACTCCCCGTATATATTATCGTTGCATTATATTATATTAAAAGCATAAATGCGTTAATTAATTCGAGTATCAATAAATTATCATTTGACTGTGTATCGATATCATTACAATAATGGAAATCGTGGTGTAAAAGCGAGAGTCGGAATTCGCGTGTTATTCCCGTCAGCCATTCCGTGTTCCCCGCTCGTATATAATATCTTCGTCTGTATATAATATAGTGTACCTACTCGTGTATGCGGACCAGTGTTATAAGAGCATAAGACACATAACCTTGACCTATCAAGTTCGACGATTATTGCGAAATTTCATTTTTTGTTCACATATGTGTACGTCGTGCATAGGTCGTGTGTATAAAAAAGCCCGTTCGGGTGCAGCGACAACAATAGGTACCACGACGGGTGAAAGTCGTGTTCCCTCGACGTACATTTACATCTATGTGTATACATTATAAATAGTATTTACGTACATACATACATACATACATACATACATACATACATACATACATACATATATACAATATACATACATACATGCATACATTTTTTTTTTATATATATAAACAAACAAGGGGCCGCACCACCGAGGCATTATACTTAGCCCCTTTTCGTATCGTTTGTTTACGTAAACAAAATAATCTTGACACAAGCTATTATTAAAAGCTTATTTTTAAATTATATATACATAAAGTACACAGTAGATACGTAAACAAAAACTTATCAAATATAATAACTTAATTTAATTTAAACGTCGGAGCTTCTGCCTCGCCCCGTCATCTGTTTCTCTGATGTCCATGATTTTCGAAAACAGGCTTTCTACTCTTATCCATGCTGCCGGAGATTCTATGAGCATCGCGTTTATAAAATTCTCTGGAGTGAGGTTTTCGACTCTGAGGTACACATATGCTTTGATCAGTTTGATCCTCTAACGTTGCCACGCATCGCATCCAAACGCAGCGTGTTCCGCATCGTCAAGAGAAGCGACACATTGCGCGCAGCTGTCAGTTTCAGACTTACAAAAACGCTTCAAGTATGCATTATTGCACCCATGCCCCCTTAGCACCTGTGTCATGTGAAACGTCATTTCACCGTGCTTCCTTTCGTACCACGTTCTGACGTCACCTATCAGCGTATGCGTCCAACGACCGTTTACTGCTACTGTCCACGCTTGCTGCCAATCCTCGAGCAATCTTTCGCGCGCAACCTCAGCGTCCATGCCGCTGTAGACGTTTGTTCTTTCCTTCGCTAGTAAATTGAGCGGTGGGATGTCTGACACAACCGCGGCGGCTTCGTACGTTACCGTGCGGTAGCAGCACGCCGCTCGAAGAATGATACGGCGTAATACGCTGGACATCCGTTTGCGAGCTCTAGAGGTCATGGTAGGGAACCATATTGGAGTCCCGTACAGCAAGCGGGATGTCACAATGCTAGCCAATATTCTCCTCGTTTTCTGACCGGGGACCTCTGGAATTGAGAAGTAGCCGCGATAGTTGCCTGCGTGCATCAGCTGTCCGAGCGGCTGCCAGTTCTGCCTGTTTCGCAAATCTCATCCTCGCGTCAACCTGGACGCCCAGGTATGGCTGAAATTCAAACCGATGCCCCTCGAATGACACGACTATGCCGTTGCGGAAATTCCTGTTCGTCAGTACAATGGCCTCCGTCTTGCCAACAACGAGCTCCAGACCATTGTCGTCCATCCAATTGGTAACTGACGGTATGGCCTCTTCCAGCCTCTCTTCTAAGATATGTGGTACGCTTGCACGATCGTCACATCATCCGCGTACGCAATAAACTCGACGTCTACCGGAAGACGGATTTCCTGTAAGTCGTCATAAAATACGTTCCACAATCGGGCCCCAGGACTAAGTCTTGGGGTACGCCGCATTTTACCTCAAGATTATATACATGCATACATATACATATGTGTAAGTAAACACTAAATATTAAATAATAACAACGTTATTTAGTGTTGTACGTAACCATTTTTTGATATTTCTATTCGTATATGTTGTTCTTTATAATTGAATTGTTGTTTATTCTTTTTAAAATGTAATAAATAAATAAAACACAATAACAATAAAATGTTAATCACAAGGTATCTGTACTCATATAAATAATTTTCAAGTGCTATTGTATATTCCGTCCAATGTTGGTGAATTCCACCCTGAACATTTTTAGGTCAAATTTTGGTATACATGTATATTCCACTCAGAAATTATTCGTATACAATTTAGTTATATTATGTAAATTCCGTTCCATAATTAAAATATGCTCTTTGTTCGCGTACGTAATATTTAATGGGAAAAATTCATTTTCACAGAAACCCAAACTAAGTTAGGTATAATAAAATTAAGTCAGCAAAATACTCAAATTTAACAAACTGGCTATTACAATATGTTTGTGTAGGTTTTAATTTACTTACAAATATAAATAACAAATACTGTTTAAAAAATAATATTTATATATTTGAATTTTAATGTGTATATAAATACGATATTATTTTAATAAAATAATAACAATTATAATTACAATTACATTATAAATTAGATAACAAATCTTAGGAATAGAAACAAATTTTAAATTGAAAATGGATTAAATTTATTATATTTATACAATCGTTCAAATTATGTACAAATATGTATTTATTATATTCTATATATATATATATATATATTCTAGCGCAAATTACATACTACGGAGAACTTACTTTAAAATTGAGATGGAATTTACGTGTTCCCGTATCTTACCTGAATATTTTCTGAGTAGAATTTACCATAAGCCTTTTTCACCTGTTAATTTCCAGCGAAATTAACATGTATCCATTTTTTTTTAATGTATTAAAATTTTTGATATTTTCAATTATTTGACGACCGGGATTGGTATTTTCATTTCATTTTATTATTTTTTTTTAGATTGTGAGTATTATATTATGCATTATTATAACATATTGAGGGCTTCCTATAAAAAAATTATAAAGACTAATATTTAATAAACTCGTGTTTTTTGAATTAAAAAAATAAAATAAAACGTAATAACCCGCCTCACGTCAGTGTTGATTGTCACAGTGCTTTGGAGTATTGTTTGTCATAGATAAATTAAATAACAAATTACACATAAATTTAATTTTCGTTATTCAATGCTCCTACATTTTTATAAATAATTATATAGTTTAATAACAATTAGTCAATAACAAATTAACATATTTAACCAATTAAGTACGACAATATTTAACAATCAGTGATTTAGTTAGGATATACAGATAGGAATATGATAATTTTTCAAAAACTATCTTTAAACTATGTGATATTTATATTATATTATTACATTGTAACAACCAGCTCCAATTTTTAAATATTTTAGATAAATACGCCGTAATATGAATACAGATCAAAATCAACACACAAAAATTACTTAAATACATACTATTTAATAAATAAATAATTATATATTGTATTATATATAACACTGTTTATATTTATAGTAATTAGTTTTATTAATAAAAATAATAGTATCGATTATCGGTAATATATTCGTATAATATTATAAAAATAAATTATTCATTAATAAAAATATACTTACCGACTCCCGAATCCAGTTTTTTCTGCATATAATTTTAAGAACGTCTTCAATTATTGATTACGTACTTAGTAATGATAAGAATCATGACAACATATATACAGAATAATATGCCTTTTAAGTTATCCAGTCTATCAATAACAAATACCGGGTTCATCCAGTTTTAAGGTTATAAATTTTGTGATAACCAACCTATGTCACAACCAGACAGTTCTCCAATTTCATGACAAAACACAGTACATACAGTTAACATTCATAATTGATATATCTATGGGCGGTATGGCTAAATGGTGATAAGACTACAGATTTATGTGATGAAAATTCCATCATTTGGCGCACCATATTGAATTTAGTCAATTACCAATTCGACGAATGGAGAAGCAATCTGATTAGTAATTCGATTAATCAAATCGTACGAGGAATATCGAAATCCATTATGAACGTTCATTTTGATTGATCATCTGCATGGTGTGTCGGGTGGACACGTGGATTGTTTATTTTTCAGAAGACTAAATTTCGAATTCGTATTTGGTCTGTTGAAATGTCTGCCATTAACCGAGTATATTATACATATTACATGCATAGGGCAACTTAATTTTTTTTTTTATCAAACAAATTTCATATTATCCTTATCGTCCGGTGACGTAATCTTTTTTTAGACTAAAAGGTCGGCAACGAAAAGAAACGAAACGCAAAACACGACGGGCGAAGGCATTCGGGATAGTGATTCATGCGTGTGGTAGGGCCGTCGGAATTTCCGGGTCATTTATTTCGGCGCGGTTTCCCAAAAGAAGGTCATTACGAACCCCGAAAATCCATTATAAATAGGCGTCCATTGTCTGGAAGAATATATATATGTACGTATACACATTACACGCATATATATATGTGTAATAAACACATGTACATTTTATGTCGTACAACCGTTATATGGGTTTGGTTGACGACGTATAATTGGACGAAATTTTGCCGAAATAATGTGCACCCCGTCTCCCCCGGGATCGACGACAGCACTTCAGAGAATTTGGTCGTGAGAATACAATAATAATAATACAATGTGATTTATTATAAAATTTAAAAGACGTCCAAAAATCCTTTTATTCGCCAAACGTAAAACGTTGAAATCAATGAGAAAATAGTAATGTCATAGAGCATAATAGAAGCGTCATATCCACTGATAAGACTAGCTTTTTTATCATAGATATAGTAAACAATGGGCCATTCCTATACATTTAACATATCGTGTCGCGGTCCGAGAGAGCAGATATATCGCTAACCCATAAAGATGCCTTATACCACAATGGTTACAACGGTTACTGGTTAGGTTAATCATTATGAAAATGATTCATCATCATGTGGTACTATTATTATGTATGATATTATATGAATATTACAAATATCTATGTTTTTCTCGTATTATTGTTTTTCATAGAAGTAAAACAATTTTCATGGAATAAAAAAAAACAAGCACCTTGGGTCGGTTTTCGGGAACATGTGATAAGGCAACAATATAGCCTATCCATTCTTTATTATCTATGTTTTTTATACTTGAAGTTATATTCATAATCCTCGTGAATACCCGTGATACTAAAAACAATATATTATTATGCCATATTCTGTTTTTTATGTTATTGGTTTTGCGTTCCCCGCCACCCGCTGGCCTATAAAAGTATTATCACAATATAATCGTTATTATAATATATATACAATTGTTTGATGGATTAATTGTCGGGAACCTCGGAAACGCATGGTTAAAAATAAAGCCAATATGGAAGATCATATGATCGTTCTCGTCGAAAATTTGGGAGAGTGAGGTATGCCTGGTAATATATAGATATTTATTTGGTCCATCTAATAATAATTACTACAAACCTATTGTACAAATACGTCAAATCTTGTTGTACAGAGGTAAACTGCAGTACCTCTTGAAAGTTCAACGACACCTGTGTCCTCTATATTAATCATAAGCTGATTTATCAAATATGTTATCCTTATCTTGTCTTATCCTGACCACCTATCGTTTTTGATGTTATAATTGAATAGGGCTTACAAAATGCTGTTTATCTGTGGTACAATAATTTTTTTTTTATGGTAACTGATAATATAATCCGGACCTCAATATTGCGAATATCAAATAAACAAATCAATAAGTCAATATTGATGAAATTCTGATTTTCGGAGCCTTCTTTTTGAATCATGGCTTAAATTAAATTTTTGTCTAAAATTTGTGAAATTTTCTGATAGCTTTATTCTTTACTCCACTCAAAGTTTAGATCGTTGGTGTTAAAATGGATACTTTTTTTCGGAAATCTGCCACATCTAAGCTTAAAAACAACAACAACAATAATAATAATAATAATAATAATAATAATAATAATTACTCCACTATGATTAATTTAATAAAGAACCTCAAATTTTCATAGCAATTTTGAAAACACAAAAAAATTACCAATCAAAAGGTTAGAATCAGTAAACATAAAAATATGATTATACCAAAAATAAAAATTTTGTAATCTCAATACAATGATAACTTCAAAAACTGTAAATATTCAAATTTTTAAGAAAAGGATATGTGATAAAACAGCTTATTATTAATATAGGTGTTCTTCAACTATTGAGAGGCACTGTAATATCTTTGTATAGGTATATTATATACCTAAAGGTTACATACTGGAACTTTTGAAATGAAAATTTGACGTTGTCCACACATCAAATCTCGTCGTAATTATTTCTACAACAGCTGGTTTAGTAAAATTTTGTTTCTGTCTACAAATACATAATAATTAATAATTTCCACAAAAATGATTATATTTCTTATTCTTGGTCGAGGAGCCAAGCCATATGATGCACATGTACAAATCGCTGTCAGAAATAAATAACTTCCAAAAATCTAATTTCGATAATTTTTCATTATTTATTTATTTATTTTAAATTCCTATATCACTATATAATTAATATTCGTTTGAATATAATACCCATCAGGATACTATATATCTATCTATTTTTCATAATCGACATAAACGATATTACCTAGGTATATAAAGAAGTACCTACTATTGAAAATCAAGATTATTTTTTGTCGGATACGATGAAAGAGTCTGTTTCTATTAATAAGTGGTATACCTAATATTATCGTCGGCCCACCCACACAGCTGTTTGACTGCGTTAAAGACGTCGACGATTGCGTTTTGGATATCATATTATTCGGCTCGTTAGTGTCCAGTGCCACGATGAGAGAAAATAATATTATAATACCTAATACTTAATAATAATGATCGTAGATTTCTGTTATTCGTCGAAATTTATGAGTAGATAGGTACAATCACCTAATAACAATATTTTTTTTGCGCATTATTTTCATGGTATGTTTTTTGTAGTGATGTTACGAACTGTTCGATTTTCGAACCGAACTAAACACAAAATAGTTCAGTTCGAATATCGAACCTAGGAAAAAAAATTTGAAACTAATTTGTCGAAAAACGATAAAAAGAAATGGAAGAATGTGGAATCCTTCTTTACTTATACTTAAAATTATGTTTAAGAGGCACCTACTTAATACATTTTTATGCAAATATACATAATTAATAAAAAATGGTAATTTATATTATTGTATTGTTTTTTTTTTATGAAGTTCGGTTCGGGT
>JAIPRL010009672.1:0-17103 GCA_025469235.1 Pemphigus obesinymphae
AAATAAATATTTTATTTTATTTATTAATATTTAATAATTTCTATTTGTAAATATGATATTTATAGAGTTCTTATGCAATGCACCTACGTTGGAAATTACGCTGAAGAACATCGCAAAATAAAGAAGCGTCGTATGATTGGAGTTGAAATAGAAAAGGCATTGTCATCGATAGTAGATAATGGTAAATCTTGTGAATATTACAGAGAAATGGAAGCTTGCCGCTTAATGAAAACAGGTCAGTCAAAGTTAAATAATATATTTAATCAGAGGTGGAGTTGAATTAATTTGAAGGTCCTTATGTGTTTCTCATATTTCAACACTTCTTCTTATATTTGAAACATAGTAATCTAAATCATAGGCCACATTTACATAAAATATATACCAATATTTTACTGCGATGTTTTAAGTTGTTATAAATGAGAAACGCAAAAGTAATATTTTCAATAATATTTTATAAATTCATAAAAAACAACCTTAATAAAGAATTATATAAGAACTGGACCAATTATTATTAATTTTTAAAATGCATATTATAGACATTTTTCAATTGTTAAATATTCATTCTTAAAATGGTCTACAAATTGCCTATATATAACCCCTTTAAAATGACAATTTTTGATTTGCGATTTGCTTTGGCTTGTGGCTTCACGTCAGGTGTTGCGCCTATAGAGAAGTAAATTATATGCGCTTGATTAAATTGTGTGACAGGATTTTATTGAGTTTATTGTTTAGAACAATTGTATGGTCGGATTTTCTTTTTTCTTTGTGAGGTTGCCTCTAAACGGTGTAGGTAGAGTGCATACGAAAGACGGATGATTGGCCGTAAGGTACTAAGGTCAACAGACGTGTGCTCAGTACGACGGTGCAATCGGGAATGCAATCTTAAAATGTGCCATGTTGACATCTTTGATATTTAAGTAGTTCTGTATAGGCAATTTGTATTCTTTAAATTTAAGTGAACATTAAATTACAATATATAATATTTTTTACTGTTCTATAATATTTTAACAGATCGTTATTTATATAAGTTGCAATATTAGAGCTATATTATCAAAATATGCGTTTATAAATAATGTGTTGATTTTCTGCCCATTTTTAAATCATAAATTTGATAGAATATCATGTACAACCAAATATTGAAGTCAAAATATGTATTAGTGTTATATGATTCTAATTTCTAGCGTAGTATGTTAGGCAAAATGAATTTTTTTAAATCAGTACGCCAAAATCCTCAGATATGGAAAAACCCATAATACATATATCAATAGGTCCAGAATATTATATACCTATAATAGTTTATAAAATGTAATTTTTTTTTTCAAAAGTAACGCGTTACAATAATTAAAATAACTTTTGAATATATGATAATACGTTCGGTACATAGGTACCTGGTTATTGCACCGGTGACTTAATTTCAATTACTTTACTGCCCAAGACTGCTATTATGTATGATTATATTATTATATGTAATATTATAATGATTGTATTTATATATAATTTTTTAAAATGTACTTAAATATTTCTAAATTGTTAGATATTATTTTCAACAATATTTCTTAAAAATTGCCTATACATAACTCCTTAAACATCAAAGGTGTCAGCATGACCATTTTGAAAGGGGTTATATATATATATATATATAATATAATTTGTAGACAATTTTAAGGATGAAAATTTAACAATTGAAAAATGTCTATATGTATTTTAAAAATGAATAATAATTGATCCAGTTTTTATATAATTCTTTATTGTTTTAACAAGGTTTAAAGGGGTGTACAAATTTTTGGAATGTGATTACAAATTTGTACAAATTATATAACAAATTTTGTTACGGGTTTTGAGTCTCTACGACAAAAATTTAAAAAGCGGATGCTGGAACAAAGTCACGCTGGCATCCGAATCGGAAAACTCAATTTTACATAGGTTAGAGTGGTGTACAAATTTTTGGAATGTGATTACAAATATGTACAAATTATATAACAAATTTTGGTACGGGTTTTGGGTGTTTACGACAAAAATTTAAAAAGCGGATGCTGGAACAACGTCACGCTGGCATCCGAACCGAAAAACTCGATTTTACATAGGTTTGAGGGGTGTACAAATTTTTGGAATGTGATTACAAATTTGCACAAATTATATAACAAATTTTGGTACGGGTTTTGAGTCACTACGACAAAAATTTAAAACGCGGATGCTGGAACAACGTCACGCTGGCATCCGAACCGAAAAACTCGATTTTACATAGGTTTGAGGGTTGTACAAATTTTTGGAATTTGATTACAAATTTGTACAAATTATATAACAAATTTTGGTACGGGTTTTGAGTCACTACGACAAAACTTTAAAACGCGGATGCTGGAACAACGTCACGCTGGCATCCGAACCGAAAAACTCGATTTATCATAGGTTAGAGGGGTGTACAAATTTTTGGAATGTGATTACAAATTTGTACAAATTATATAACAAATTTTGTTACGGGTTTTGAGTCTCTACGACAAAAATTTAAAAAGCGGATGCTTTAACAAAGTCACGCTGGCATCCGAACCGAAAAACTGGATTTTACATAGGTTAGAGTGGTGTACAAATTTTTGGAATGTGATTACAAATTTGTACAAATTATATAACAAATTTTGGTACGGGTTTTGGGTGTCTACGACAAAAATTTAAAAAGCGGATGCTGGAACAACGTCACGCTGGCATTCGAACCGAAAAACTCGATTTTACATAGGTTTGAGGGGTGTACAAATTTTTGGAATGTGATTACAAATTTGTACAAATTATATAACAAATTTTGGTACGGGTTTTGAGTCACTACGACAAAAATTTAAAACGCGGATGCTGGAACAACGTCACGCTGGCATCCGAACCGAAAAACTCGATTTTACAAGGTTTAAAGGAGTGTACAAATTTTTGGAATGTGATTACGAATTTGTACAAATTATATAACAAATTTTTATACCAGTTTTGAGTATATATTCCAACTTGCGGATGCCAGTGTAACCTATCTCATTTTTTAATTTCTTTTCTATCATTAATTTAGTTATTATTATATTATTTCATAAATTGTAACTATGTATTTATACAGTATTGTATGTATTTATTGTATCTATATTTGATATGTTTTAAAAAAACATATTTTAACATAACTATAAATCTTTTTAATAATTAATTTGCAGAAAAAAGGGATATTATAGATAATGTGTATATCAATATTTTTAGATTTTGAGCGATGCGAGGAGTGTATTGATTTTATAAATTTATAATGGTGTATTCTTTTATATTTGTTATTTTATTATTATTATGTCTGTACCCATTTTCTGATAGAAATACATAGTTAATACATTAATGATGTTAACTTTTTGATTTTACCAATAATGTTTTAACGCGTACTTAAAGAATAACTAACGAAAATTATTTTGAGCTATTTATAGGAAATTGAAAGTTAACCGTACGCTACTCTAGGTATATTCAGAATATATATTCTTACGCTGTACTGTTGATTATATTGAACAGTTCGTTTATAATAATGGACATTTGTATTTTACCGAGTTTTGCACAAAGTTGTATTATTTAACGAATTGTTTTTTTCAATGCTTTAAAATGCAATGCATGCATCTATAAGTACCCAATCCAAGTGCGTCCACCTTTACTGATCAGATTTTATATTGCATATCTACAGTGTTTGTAAAATAAAAAATTGCTACCTAACCAAGCCGAACTGAGTTAGTTTTACGGTAAAACTCGATACGGCTGACTTATAATATAATATGTAGTTACTATATTATAGTAAACATACCGTTTTAACTCTTTCCTTTAAATGGAATCTGCACACACCATGTATGAATAAAACGTACGAATACCATGTATAAATCATTATGTTAACGGAAGTAGGTCAAATTGTTGATTTAAGATGATAATATATCTACTATAGATAATAACTAACAAGAAACACGAATATTTTAGACCTTACGGAAATCGTTGCATTAATATAATTCAAATTGATACGCAACTCCATTTTACCGATTTCTCGACATTTTACCACCATAATGATGTTCGGTAGTGTAAAAAATAATGTGATATGCTATTTATATTGCAGTGAATACTTTTACAAGAAATTAACTAGTATAGTAGTTATACATACTTAAATTTGATATCAGATGAAATTTTTATTTTTATTTTTTTGCTTTAAGCGTCCCAGACACGATACGATGTATCGTACAATGAGTCGTACGATAATCGTATGCGAAAATCGTATCAACTTGTAGTATATAATTGTTGACAAACACGCAAACAACTTGTGAAACTACAAGGTGTACAACTAATCGTTTATAACTACGATAACCATTATACAGCTCTTATCACTGTCTACTAATCTAGTGCGCTCTAGTGTAATTTTGAAAATTATTTTTCATTTTTTTCACGTTTAAAATCATTATAATACATTTAAAAACAGATATTATATTATTATACATACGGGGGCGTAGCTAGCTAAAAAGTTGCTTTAGTCGGTCAAATCGTATTGTCGGTCAGCTCTATTCGTGAAAGGTAAAAATAAGTTGTTGACCTTTTTTTTATTTAGTATTCTTGATATTTTAGGAAAATGTGCTTTGTAGTCGTCCAAATTGCTAAAATAGATCTTTTTCTTTTTTTTGTTCGTACAAAACAAAGTGCAATCAATTGGCCAAATTAACACACTGTCCCCCCTCATAAAAAAAAAAAAAAATTACTTTGATACGCCCTTGTATATATTATATATATATTATATATCAATAAATTATGGTACCTATGGCAAAACAAAAAAAATCAAAGCTAGTATAGAAGTAACTAATTTTTGCATTATTATTGGATTCAGGAAAACAGAAGAAGTCTAGAAAATGGGGTAAAATTGGCTACTATTAACACGTATATGTATTCACACATGAATTATAGTTATAGTTCACGAATTACGTGACAATGAGTCTAAATACCTCTAAATCGAATCGTTCACACACGTTCCACACGGTCGTTTATCAAACTCCGTCGTACGATAGATTTTATGCATGCTCAAACTCGGTATCGTCATACAACATGTAGTACTACAAGCCCGTACACGTTAGGACAATCGTTTGGCAAATCGTATCAAACCAAATTGTACAACGTGTCGTACGATAAATCGTATCGTGTGTGGGACGCTTAAGACCATACCACTAAATACAAATCTTGCCACCTGTTTCTATCCGCTGCTGCTTCTCTCCATTTGATTTTCGGTTCAATATCGTTCTGACGCCCTTCTTCACGCTGTATTCCTACCTTAATATTAGCATCCCTAAAGGCGTTTTTTTCCACAGGATATTTCTTTATTACCTACCTGACTAAAGATCGTTGTTTACGCCAGGCATGGCACGCCCACATCAGTCTTTTCTTACCAATCTCTATTTAATTATATTATTCTTCTGAAATAGCATTTGGAGTTCATAATTATGTAACTTTATCCATTCGTTGGCTTGACTATCAATAACTGGGCTATGTATTTTCTTTAGAACTTTCCTCTCAAAGATCGCTAGCCTCAGTTCATTGGGTTTTCTCAATGTCCACGTTTCAGAACCGTATCGAATAATTGGTCGTAATATAATCATGTACATACTCAATTATTTTAAATTTTTGGAGAGGGTTCTAGATTTAAAGACTTTTTCTGATATCAGATGAATAAATTATTTTATTAGTATAATTATTATTTTTTTTTTTTTATTAGTTTATCTATTTTAGTGTTTTTTGTCCTGAACATCGTGAAAGTACTAAAATATTACTAAAATAAGATTTTTTTTTTTTAAATATAAAAAAATCCTCCCAGCACACGTTTAAATAGTTGTCCAGCCCCATAAGTACTATAGGTAGAAGGTTTTCTATATGAATATTCATGTTTTGTTTTTAAAATTGTCGTTATTTTTATACTTGAGATACTTACTTCACTAAATTTGGATAAAAAGTTCGTCTTATTTAAAAAAAAATTTATCCTTGTTACTTTTCAGGTTTTGTAATTTTATTAAACAACATATTTTGACTTTATATTTGGACGCAAAATATTTTTCTGAACATTTTGGTGTATTAATATTGAATGTCGAACCAACAGTTAATTATTTATATGCATTTAAATTTTAAAGTTTAGATAGGAGATGTGTGAAAAGACGAGAAATACTTTTTTCGAGACTACTTAAATGTTCTATACATTATATGCTAATAAATAATTAACTAGTGTCATTTAGAAAAAAGTAAAAATCATAAAAAAGAACAAGTATAAAAATTAGTAAAAATATAACTTTTTATGAAAATATAGTGACATAAGTTTACAAATTTCGAGTTTACAAAAAAAAATTAAATAAAGATAATTTAAAAATTACAGAGAAAATTAGGTCAGGAGGATTCACCTTTCATAGTCAATATAATATATTTCTTACAACAGTGACGAATTTTGGGGTATTAGGATATATATAGGATATTCATTACTATATGAAATAATATATTAATTATTATTATGGGTCTGCAAATAATATGTTGGTCTAAATTTTACACTATACACTTCGATATAATTTATGTACATAATATTACATAATTATATACTCACAAAGTATTAAATAAAGTATATTGGATGTCTTAAATAATGCAGACTACATGCCAAACTCGTAACTTTTTTTTTTTTTTTAGTAGACCATACCAGTGGTTTTCAACCTTTTTCGAACCGCGACTCCCATTTTTTATTTTTTTTTGTAATGCAACCCCTTCAAAAAATGTTGTTTTATACATCAAAATTTAATTTAAGAACCGATAAAATACTTACAAGGTATACAATTCTGATTAATTTACACTTAAAAAATTAATTAATTATAGAAAAACATTATTTTAAAACATATTCTTAAATATATATAATAAAATATATAAAAATACATAAATACAATTTTAAAAATGTATAATTTATATTGTTATTCACGTGTTAGTGGGATACTTGAACTTGAAATTTTGATATTATTGATTCCATTTAGGTTTTATATTAGAGACTGCTACTCTTAAGTCTGTTTCTTCATTTAATTTTGTCCGATATTAATTTTTTTATTACTGTAAGAACTGAAAATGTCATTCCACACAGGTAAATAGATGCAAATGGTAGAAGTGTTCATATAGCTATTTTTGACGACTCTGGGTATTCTGATTTTATAGAAATCCAAAATTTATCACTTGTAATTTCATTAAACTATATACGCAGATTTTCATCGGATGATAACTTGATTAGTTCCTCTATTATAACTAAACTTAATTCAGAATCCATTTCATTTATATTAATAGAAAATTAACTTAGCTTCTTATCCATCCTATTTTTTTTTTCAAATTTGTGAGATGAAGTAACACTATATGTCTTTTATTTTTTCAATATATATTTCATTGTCACTCATAAATTCAGAAAAACATGAAAACATTTCAAATTTTTCATTATAATATAATTAAAATTTTTTTTTTTTTCAAAACATGGATTTTATCGGAAAGAATTAATATATTTGTGTTTTTACTTGATGACTTAAGTTTAGACAGTTTAACTTATCAAAAATATCCGCAATATAACTTTAAATTTCCAACAATTTTACATTTAAAAAGTGTTCTGCGAATGCATTTTAATGTTCAAGGAGAAAAATTCGTATTTCATGTTTAAGCTTAAAAATTCTTACTAATATTTTACCACGAGATAACCATCTAACTTCAGTATGAAGTAGTAGTTTTGTAATTTTGTATGGTCAGATCCCATTTCATTACAAATAATTTAGAATTTAGCGCTTTTGATTGTATAAAGTTAATTACACTAACAGCACCTTGTAGTACTTTATTGACAAATGGTTCAAGATTTTGAGCTGCTAAAGCTTCCCTATGAATCATAAAATGAGTAAATAGTATACTTGGGGACATTTCGTTAACTTTAGCTCTAAAGCCTTTTTTTGACCCAGTAAGTGCAGCTGCGCCATCTGTACAAATTAGCCTTAAACATTGACCACGAATGTTCATTATTTTCAAAAAAAAAAATAAATATCAATAAGGGTAAATATGTCATTACCAGCGGTTCTGCCATTTAAAGTTTGACAAAATAAAATGTTTTCTTTGTAAATATACCTGATATACACGAGAAGTTGAGAAAAGTTAAAGATATCTGTAGATTTGTCCTGTATTGCATTGCAAAATAATTACTTTGCAATCTATTTAAAAGTTGTTTTAATATATCGTCAGCACTTAGATAACAACTACTGGATCGCTGACTCGCTATATTTATAATGCAACAGAAAACGGTCCGTCTTGAACACCGTTACCTCCACCATCGCGGAGGAACTTTTTAAGACGCTCATTATTTTACATTCAATTTTTGTAAATTTTAACTTGACGCGGAAAAAAATCAAATGATCGTACCTGGTCGAGTTTAAAATCGAAATTTTCGTTATGATGTGGACTTTATATTCGTGTATTTTAAAACTATGAAATAATATTTTTAAAGCCGCTTAAATATATTTTAAAAAAAGATTTTGATTTCCGGGATATGTGTAAATTTTTTTCTAATCCACCATGAATATACACATATATTTATATAATATACTATATACATCATATATACTCATGTATACAAAATAATAATAGAAAATATATGTAATATCAATATCTTCTTCTCCCTTTCTAATCCTCTCAATCAATATTAGTCCTTAATTTATACTTTATACTGTAGTTCTCGACATTTTTCATCCTTATATTCTCAATTATTTTTAACCAATAATAATAAACATATTTATATATTATTGTAATATAAAGGCATCCATCAATAAAGAATTAGCAAATGACTATGGAAAAAAAGTAATTCTAATTCAACTTTCAGATAGAAACACCACAAGATAAAAAATTAACTATAATAAAAAAATATATATTCATAATAAAACAAAGTATGCATATAGGTACAATATAAGTACCTACAATATAAAAAAAATACCTATTTAGTATTTACATATTTACATTATTTAAAAATGTTTTAATAGTATTAATTTAGTTAACTTGGCCCTCGAGGAAGATTTATTTTTCAATACGTGAGTTATATTTAATTCTTTTGCATAATAGAGTAAATGTTAGGAAAGAAGAATAATTTATTTTTATTTAATATATTGCACACTCTACGATATTTAATTTTACATTTTTAAATGGTTTTTTTCTTCCGCAACAACAACCTGAAAAGCTCTTACCAAATGTTGTACAATTAATAAAATAGCTATTGACACATTTATTAATTTACCTCTACTAACTGCATTTGTAAAGGTTAAATTATTTATATACGAATTGTGATTAGATTGATTTTTTGTTCACATATTAATGTTTAAGAAAAATAAAAATCATGTTAGTAATTTTTCGGTAATTTGACATTTTTCCAAAGCCAATTTCAAAATATTTAAATACTTATGAAACCGAATAGATCCATATTTTATGAATCTATTTGTATATTCAAAAGCCGAGCATGAATTTACCATTTTAATTTTTAATGAAAAATGTTTTATAAATATTTAAAAAAAAACTTTATAAGTACGTACTTTCTTATGCAACGTGTTTTTGTCCCTCGATGGTGGGGGTAACGCTAAACACGTCGGGTTGTTTTTTGTAACCTAGTCAGCGCTCCAGTATAGTTGTTATCTATCTCAGTGATCGTCAGATATGTTTGAAATTCGACGTGATATGGTGTTATCGGATAATGGTGTTGGTTTTAAATTATTCGCATATGCCTCACCGTGCATAGCCATTACAATTTTTATAGCAGCTGACAAGACAAGAGATTCGAGAGACAACCGAATGCGGTTTTTTTTGTTTTTGCTTTTAAGTATGAAACCTCGAATGATCCAATTAAAGCTTTTTGTGAAACTGTAGAATATGTATGAAATACTTTTTTTTTGAACCTTTAATGAATTTTCATGTCTTTTAAAAAAATTTTCATCTTTATTACGAAATTGCGAATGTTCCGTTTCTAAATATCGTTTAAGTCTGTAGGGTTTCATACTTTCGGAAGTCAATATGTTGAAACATATTACACACTTAGAACGTTGCTTACCTTTTCCTTCGATAAAAGTAAATCCAAATTGTATATACTTATTTTGATATATACGTTCTTTTTCTGGTTCTCTCAAAATTGAAAGTTCTTTTTTTTCTTCCGATTTCTCGTTGATAGGCTAGTCTGTTGTAGTTTCCGACAGTTTACATTTTTTATTTTCACTCACACCTTCACAATTAATAGAAGTTGAAGGTCGTTTAATTAAAAATGTATCCATATTAAAACAGTATAGTAGTTCTTTGTGATTTTTTGTAACTAAGTTAAGTTAAATTAAAAATAACTTATTAACTGAAGTTATTTTTATTTTTTTATTTTTTTCGTACTATTTTTAAAATTATTAAGAATCATTAACATAATATTTTTGAAATACTACAATGTATTTATAATAATTATTATTAAAATTAACAACAAATATGTTAATAAAAATGTTTAATTAGTAGGTACCTACTCGTTGCTTCAAAATGTTAACAAATGGAAATTACTCGATGCAAATTAGTACCTACCTAAATATTGTTTATTGGTGGGACATCTAATATAATCCTCAATTTATATTACGGAGAAATTATTATATAATATATTGGTATTCTTGTTTTATATATATTTTGGTGAAATAAATAATTTTTATAATATAATAATTATTAGAAACGACAAAAATAACTTTGATTTTTATTCGAACATTTCAACAATAGACACAATATGAAATCAAAATTTATTGATTATTTCAAAATTAACTTAATTGAGTTTTAATGAAAAATAACTCGTCATTTAAAAGTTAATTTAACCAAAATCAGGTTAAGTCCATTAAAATCAAATATAAAAAGCTGTTAAGTTAAAAGTTAAAATTAACTTATTTTTTTAACATAACTATTCACTTATTAACTCGTTAATGCCCAGCATGGGAAATAAATAAATAGATGTAAATACGAACAGAATTTTCAGTAAGGTCGTTGAATAAAATATAATATAATGAAACAAAAGTTTTTACGCGTGCATGAGTAAATGCATAAGTGGTGAAAACACGGCGTTAAAGAAATCCGTAATCATTGAATAATATAAACTGTATATAATATTACTATGTGTATAGCTGTTGAGAAACAAAAGTTTTACAATATAGTGTTTTTAGTTTAATTTGTACTGAAATTGTGGAAATTGTTTTATATCTCAGTATACAATGCGAAATGTAATTAATTCTTATATATAAAATTGTAACTCCTTGCCTGCATTTTTAATCATGATTACTTTTTAATAACCAAAGATACTACTATTATTAATTATAAATAATTATAAACAGATCGTGAACTTGGTATGAAATGGTTCCACAGGATCGCGGTGAATTGGTCGCAAACAATTAATGGCCGGTAAATTTATCGCGGGTACAATAAAAATTGATCCTTGAACAAGAATTATTGTAAAATATTTTTTTTAACTATAAATCGAATTAATCGTATTGTTCTGTTTAAAAAAGAAACTGGTGGCATTTGTCCTACAGCAGTCAACTAGACAATATTGTAAAAACCGATTTCATTATTTTGTTACGATTCAAAAAAAATAATATATAAATCGTTTTTAATTGATTTTAGGTTCTGAACGAAGTGAAGAAGCTATTGGTTTTACAATGATGTTTCTTTTTTGTCCTCTGTCTGTATACACGATAAGTACCAGTAAGAGTACTCCGATCTTGTAATTAAAATACAAAAATGTTTATGTTCAATGAAATTTTTTGATTTTAAAATATAGAGTAAAGATTGCGATAGCTTATCGGAGCTATCGAGTCAGTTAATCGATAATAGTCGTGTAGTATTAAAACAATTATTTATTATCAATTATATAGCCATAGCATTCAGTTTATCGTATATCTCTGAGTATTTTATGGTTTATTTTGTAAAAACTAAACTTCATAATATATCTTCTATTACAATAAAGTATAATAGCATTTTAATATTCATATTTCTGTAGTATAGTATAATAACTAAAATTTGTTTTCAAATAATTTTTGTTTGGCGACCAATGGTTCGCGACTAATTCATCGGATACCGGTTCCATATCGTATTTTTGAAATTGTTTAGAAGAACGTTTTTTTTTTATGTTTGAACCAGCTGGATTGGAACCGAAAAGAATATTTTCTGTTTTAGAATCGATTATTACCCTAACAAGGAGATACTAAAACCGGAAATGACATGTAGGTATGCATGTATTATATAATATATTATGTATTCATTGTCCAATATTTGGCTCTTTAAATAGATAGATATTGCAGTATTTTATCCAAACTAGATTCCAAATTATTTTTTAAAACCTATAATATGAGTGAGTATTAAATATGCAAAGAGTAAATACAACACTAATTTGGTTTTTGTGGTTGTACCTATACCTATTTCACGATAAATTTCGGATCAAGCTTAAGTACATTTTTTAAAAACTATCAACAAATGTGCTTTTATCAGTAAAATTCATAATATCATCTGTAAACATTTATCTCTCCCTTCTTACGACCCACCCAAATCCAATTCATTTTTTAATTTCTATAGATTTTTTAGCTTAAATTTCGAGCTGAAGACCTGCAATTTGTACAAAACATTAAACACACCGTTCCTCAAACAAGGTAAATTATAATTTATAAATAACCTAAATACTTATAGGAGTATTTACATTTTTTATTGCCTTTTTGGGAATAAGCTGTATTGAGCGGGGAACGATGGGTATTTTGTTACATGGGCTATACGTGGACTGGGCCATCTAGTGCTAATTTGCCTCGTGCGTAGCTATTGTAATTAAATATAATTTATATTAGTATTATAATTAGCAAGGTCACACTCAATCAGATGTACTGCTAGATTTAATCTCACGATAAATAGATACATAATGAATATTTAAATAATATAATAATAAATAATAAAAAATATAAATAAATACTGGCAGTAATATATACTTACACCGAAGCTCCGTTTAAAATCGTTATTGTCGAATGAAATAATTTATCGTTGCTTTCAAATGGAATATATCCACTAAGAATATTCTGTTTCCGAATATGGGAAGTGCTTCAATCTCTACTAATACCCGACGAGCGAATTGCTTCCACTACGGCCTGGATCGGTTTATTATGTATGGGTGTCTCATAGGCAATACTATTACCCATAATACTTATTTGTAAAGTTATAAAGCTATTATACGTGAACGATTGAGATAAATTTATTTGGGCAATGGACATGATGTTAACTTTTTATGTTAAATCATCCTTAATTCTTCCAAACGAATTAAAAAAAATTAATTAATTCATTTAAAATTTATACATTTAAACGTAAAGATTGTTGTGTGAAAAAAATTGACAATATTCGTTAAAAATGTGGTTTCTTTTAAGTTCCAAAAATTTTCTCATTATAATAAAAATTGTTCTTATTCCGTAGTTCATCTATTTAAGTATACTAAACTACTAACTACATTAACATTTTATATATTTTTTTTTCATTTCCATCATAAATTACTCCCTGCCGATTTTACGCCAATATGCCACATCGTAAACAAGAAACAAACTGAAAATTCAAACTTAGATAGGTCGAAGTTGATATTTAAAAAATAAAAATAAATTTCAAATTAAAGTACCTATGTTCTAAATTTAAAAAAAAAACTTGGTTTTATATTTAGATAAAAAAAATGTTGAATGATTATGTAACTTTAAACTTCTTACTCCACTAAGAAAACTATTAAGAGGATGTTATATCGTTCTTTTTTAAGAAGTTCTAATAGGTAATTTATTTTTAAATGTTTAAATAATGAAAAATTTACAATTAAAAATGATAAAATACATTTTAAAAGTAATGTAAAAATAGTTGCATACCGTGAAATATAATATCATATATATCATATATGTATATCTTATAAAAATATGTATATTTTTATTCAAAAAATGCGTTCTGGCACAAGTTATGTTTAACATATATACAAACGACCAACCATTAACAGAACACACTAAACACTTTCTGTATGCCGATGATCTGGCAATTATAGCACAAGAATATACATTTAACGAGGTTGAAAACAAATTGACCCAAACCCTCGGAATTTTAGACGATTATTAATAAAAAGAATGCACTAAATCCCAATCCAGCGAAAACACAAACCTGTGTCTTTCATTTAAATAATAAACAAGCAAATAGGGAATTATCGCTGAAATGGAGAGGAGTGACACTAATTCATACACCGACACCAGTATACTTAGGAATAACGCTGGATAGAACTCTGACTTTCAAGGCACACTGTCATAAAACAAAAATGAAAATTAGCTCGCGAAACAACATACTAAAAAAATTAACCGGAAACGAGTAGGGCGCGAATCCGCACGTTCTTAGAACAACAGCCCTCGCAATATGTTTTTCAGCAGGCGAATACGCATGCCCAGTGTGGAATGGTTCTTGTCATAGTAAGATGGTTGACACTGCACTAAATGACACCTGCCGCCAAATAACTGGCTGCCTAAAAGCAACATCCATACACAAACTTCAGATCTTAGCCGGAATAGCTCCACCTCAAATCCGAAGAGCAGTAGCCCGCGATATACAAAGAACAAAACAACAATATGATGATAGACACCCCCTCCATGGACATCAACCACCAAGATCAAGACTGAAATCGCGCAATAGTTTCCACCAGCACAAGAACGACTACAACGATGGCAAAATATATACGATGCTGAAAACTTTGAAATAAGACCGAAGGAAGAACTACCATTAAGTAATACCAAAGAATGGACAACATGGAAAACTCTAAACCAACTCAGAACAGGAGTTGCTAAAATAAAGGACAACCTAAAGAAATGGGGATACATTGACGGACCAGCAGACTGTGAATGCGGGGAGGTAGAGATGACGGAACACGTATTGATATGCCCTCGGAATCCAACAATATGTTCCTATAAAGATATAATTACAGCAACAGACGCAGCCATAAACGTGGCCAAGACATGGAAAGGGAAAATCTAAATTTAAAGCATCTTTAAACTTCGGACACGATAAGAAGAAGAAAAAGAAGATTGGTCACAGTTTACACAAAAGTGGAAGTGCGTAAAGTTATAGACTTTTTCATGGTAAGAAGTTATATCCTACACAAATTTAAAAAGAAATTTTGTTTTTGTTTTATGTAAGAAACAATATCAAGAAATCAAGAATCAATATGATTTTCAAATTTTGATGACAGGCCGGGATTCTTAGACAATAGTATTCCAACACTTGTTTTCTAGATATTTCTTCTTGACAATACACAGAAGAAATTTCTTTATGAATCTGTGTAGGATTACATTTTTAGCATGAAAAATCGTATAACGATTCACCCACTTCTACTTTTGTGTAAACAATGAACAAAAAAGGTAAGCTTGAAACCAATTAAGTTTAAATTTATATTAGATAGTTTATTTATTGCCTAACAACAAAAAAATAACGTAGATATCTTAAGTCTAGGTTGGTTCCTTACATTGAAATTTTTTTATTAAATCGTAAATTCATATATGAATGAAAATATTGTAAACCCATTTATTATATACACTTTCTAGGTCCTAGGGTATTAATTGTAAAATATTTATTTACAAAATACAATTTAAAACAAAAATAAAATTATAGGGATTTTTGTTTGATATATCAAAAGAATATAATGCTCTTGTGGTGTTTGCTGAACATCGTTATTATGGTAAATCAATGCACTATGGTGATAAATCATACGACATCGATAATTTAGTCTATATCTGACTGTGTAACAAGTGCTTGCTGACTTAGTTAATTTGATAAAACTTTTGCACGAAAACAACATCACCACGGCCTAATTCGGAAACATTTGAATTAAAGAAATACATTTTCTTTACATGTATACAGGTATACCTAAGTATATATTATATATAGAAAAATGGTTGAAGAGTAGGTACCTACCTAAGTTAACGTCACGGATTTTAATGTCTTTAAAAGCAATTCTAGCTCAGGTATGGGTTTGAAATCAACAAAGATTACATCATTCTGCATGCAGTAACTTAACTAAGAAAGAACGTTTTTTTAAAAGTGCGCCATTTTCTTATTTTTGGGTTGATACAACTATCTTGACAAATTTTTTTATCTCAAGTACCTAAAGTTTCGTTCGATATGGTTTGTTTTTGTTTTCGAGTAGGTTAGGTTGGATAAGTTAGGTTTTTATGAGCAGAGGTTTGATTGGCTCCTATTTTTTGAAGACACTCCACGAAATACTGTCACTGTGAACGGAGAACAATATCATGCAATGATATATGATTTTCTTTGGCCACGTTCGTTTTAAATATCTAATTTATAAATATTCTACCTATGCTACAACGGAAAACAACCTTAACTTTTTAGAAGATAGTCCTAAAGTATTTTGGATAAATAGGTGGACAAAATACTACTATTTATCGAACTTGATATTTTCAGATCTTTGTAAGAACTAAAACCTCGCTTCATCCAGTTTTCCCCTAGTGCAACATGTTTTACACTTCACAAGAAAATTGTGAAAAATACTACGGAAGTCTAACGATTTGAACTATTCAATATTTTATTCATATTATATTTTTTATAATAAAAATTATAGGTAGTCCATAAATTGTAAAATATTATTATACTGCAGCTGGTATAAAAAACATTAGAACTCAATAATTAAAATTGACGTAATTATATGTAAAATTATTAAATCTTTAATACGTTTAAAGTTCATTTTGGTTTTATTAATTTTTTGTTAGAAAGTTGTTAAAAACAAAATAAATAGATTTTTTTTTATCAAATTTGACTGGACTTCAACAAACTACTATATATACTATAACTATTATAAATTATAGGTTTGTTATACCCAAGACGAAGACTGTATTTAGATTACGAAATGTACTTGCGACGTCCCGGCTAACTCAATGTAGGATTTTAACCAAGCGCCGTATGACGGACCCGTTTAGGTACGGAAAGGGTCGCCAACCTATGACCGAGGTCCATACTATGGGCCGGAGTCTATAGGATTTGGGGTCCCAGTTTGGGACT
>JAIPRL010009673.1:0-17103 GCA_025469235.1 Pemphigus obesinymphae
AATGACCTCTCAAAAGTACCAACTAGATGCAATTTGCTACCGGAAACCGGGTATGAGTGTAAAGATCGGAGCACTCCTTCTGGTAGAAAAAGTGTTTACAGAAAAAAAAAAAAAATAAATAAATAAATAAATAAACATCATTGTAAAACCATAAGCTTCCACGCTACGCTCAGAATCTAAAAAAACTGAAATAACTCAAATTATAATACAGAATTCAGAAAAAAAATTTTTTTTTCTAAAATTAACTCAAATGATTACATACAAATTTAACCCAATGAAGATATTCCAATTAACGAATTATTACACTCTCTGACGAAATGCAAAAGCAAAAGTTTTGGCCCCGAAAATATACCGTACTTATGTAGTATGTATACACCATTTATCACCAAATGATAAAACATCCCCAAGTTACATATATAATGTTTTATGGAAAAAAATTTTTTTCCAGAGAATTGAAGAAATAGTTTTACAAAATAATTTATATAATATAAATTTTTACAAAATTTACAAAATAAAAATACATTTCATGTAGAGGAATATAGCCCAATATCTCTATTTAACAATTTATGCAAATTATTAAAAAGAAATAGTTAATTATAAGGTAATTTGGTATCTTGAAAAAATTAACTGTCTTGCAATCTACCAAAATAAATTCAGAAAGTTAACTATTGATAGTTTAAAATATATGCAAACTGAAATTAACAACGCATTATCCGAAAATCAATCGATGGGCTTGGTTAGCCTAGACATAGAAAAAGTTTATGATTTCACATGGAAGTATAGAATTATAGCAAAACTGCATTCAATAATATGCCATAGTAATCTATTGAATTTAATTATTAATTTCTTACAAAAAAGATCCTTTCAAGACCAAATAGGGAACGTAACATCTGATACATACACACAAGAAAATGGTATACTTCATGGGTCAAGTTTATTTGTTTCACTGTTTTTGGTCGCCATAAATAACATCAGTAATATTATACAAAACCCAACCAAATACACATTATTCGCTAATGATTAAATTATTTTTTCAGAAGTAAACGTATAGTACAGTCTAATTTTTTCTTTAAGAAACTATAACTACAATAACATCTGTAAATGGTCAAATGAAAGTGGTTTTAATTTTTCTTCTAGCAAATCCCAAAGTATTTGTTTTACTAAAAATCAAAAATCAATTAAACATAAATTAAAATGAATGGACTAGAAAAACCAAAATTGTCATGCAAATTCTAACTATAATATTTGATAAAAAAATTAAAATTGTGTTCCACATATAATAAACATAAAAAGAAAATACAACACAAAGACTAAACATTACAAAAATATTAGAATATACTACCTGGGGATCGGAAGTCAAATTACTTATACAATTATACAAATTTTAATACGATCCAAATTTACGATTCAGCAAAAAAAAAAAAAAAAAAAACAATACTAATAACATTAGACCTAGTACACAATATCAGCCTTCGATTAGTTGCGGGTGCCTTTAAATTTAGTCCGGTCGAAAATGTCTACGTAATTAGCAGTGAACCATTACTTTGGATCAGGAGAAGAAAAATTGCTCTTCTTTTCACAGCAAAAAAAAATAAAAAATCTAGAATCAATACTGAGCCATTAATCCCTGACCATATAAAATTAATCGTCAATAGGTATTAATTAAACTTATCAAATATTATTAAATACTCTGAAATTCAAAGACCCTCATGGACCAATAAAACAAACATAATCACTGAACTAGCCCTATTAAAAAAAAATTCAACAGCTTCAAAAAATTACTTAAACCATTTTCGGGAATTAATAAGAAACTTACACGGACAATATATTTACACAGATATATTTAAATGTGACCAAAGAGTTAACATATTAATCATTCTTATCAATTACCCAATCACCTATAACCTATCTTACTCAAGTTCAATATACACTGCCAAAGTTTTAGACATTATCACTAGTCTCAAATACATAAAAAATTATCCGATCAAAATTATTATATTCTTTCCGATTCACTATGTACTATTCATAAAATAAAAAATACTTTCAACCTTAATGATATTTCTACAAAATTAATTAATAAATTGTATAAATTAGAAACCTCCAACAAAAATATAAAATTCATTTGAATACCAGGGTACTGTAGAATACATGGAAATAAATAGAAGCCGATAAACATTCCAAAAAAGCAGCAATGTCTATAGAGACCCCTAATCTAAATTTGACTACTTTCACTGACCAAAGGAAAATTATAAAAATTATCTTCTCTAATATTTGGCAAGAACACTGGAGAAATTAAATGTACAATCTATGTGAAATTAAACAATTGGAATCCTTAAAAAAAAAACAAGAAAAGAAGAAATAATTATTAACCGAATTCGAATCGGACACACTCGACTAACCCATGGTTATCTCATGGAAAACGGAGAATCCCCAAACTGTCCTACATGTGCCGTAGTTCTGACAGTATTGAGAGAGTGCCTACAGTTTCGGGAAATCCGGTAAGAACACCATCTATCGAGGAACCTCTACGAAATAGTCATCCCAAACCCTGACGCCATCCAAAACCTTCATATGTTTCTCAAGACGTCCAAACTATACAAAGAGATACAGGAACCATAACCACAAAAACATTGTATTTGTACATAAAATTTATCAATAAATTATTATAATCCATTGTTTACTAAAAAAAAATGTAATGTAAATATATCATGGCTAATGGCCCTTGTTGCTGAAGCTTTTTCTTTAAATAAAAAATTTCATGTATAATAAAATAATTGATAAGAATTATTTTAAGTACCTATCACGTTGAATATATAAAATATATATATTTTTTTTGTGTTATCAGTTCTTCTGCTATTTTGCCTTCTATCCCAACTATTTGGGGTCGTCCAAAAAATATTTTTGTCAGTTATGTCTAATTTACAATAATTGTATAATATTTTAAACTAATTTTTAGGACTATTGAGGTGTGTGGATCTTATTGTACTACAATCCTGAATACTTATCTAAAAATCACATATTCAAATCATATCGAAAATTTATTAAAACATTTTAAACTGATATTAAATATTAGAGCAATATACCTACTATATATATATATATTATTAATAATCAGAAGAAAACAATACACGTATATTATTTATGTGAGTAACTAAAATGGGTGAATAAAATGAAAATATAATCTATAAACACGATTGTAATAAATACCTATGTTTTACTATTAACGTTATTGTTATATTATAGTGTTAAAAAAAAATTATTAAACAAAATGTTAATTAATTTTATTATACTTATAGGTACATTAAGGCTTTGAATTTCAGTAGATGAAGTACAACTGATAAAGAAATCACTTTGATTAATAGTTTTACTATTATTTCTTATAAATATATAAATGTATTTCAAATTAAATATACTGAGCTTATTCACATAACTTCCATTTAATATAAAAACAAATTTAGTGTACGATATAATATTATATTACCTAAAATCATATAATATTTACATTGTGTAGAATTTTTTGAAATATTCAAAAAAAAATTCCCATTGGAATTCACAAATATCCTTGAATTTTTATTATTAGCTGTGTCCATTAGAGGAAAGGTGATCCTCTTTAGAGTTTTTATCAATGCTAATATAATATACCTTACCTATATCTTTTGTAATAAGTACCTACTTCTATTTAATTACTTGAACAAATTTCTACATCGCAACTATTAAGTTTTGTAATAAGTATTTTATATTTTTTGTTACAGGTAAGTGATCATGGATAGAATAGATTTGTCCAATAAATCGTGGTTTTTGTTAAGAAAAATGTAAATATATTATTATTAGAATATATACTTTTAAATCATCGATGTTGAATTACTCTGAAATTATATATCAAGAAACATATATTTAAAATCATATTGTTTGATCTAAAGATAGATCTGACTGGTTTTTGAGTGTAAACAATAGAATATTGAGACATGAAAGATTATTTAATAATATAAGTGGGTTTTAAATATTAAACCTCAATCAGAGAAAGTATTAAAATCCATAATAATATTTTACGTTCCATACAGCTGTAATATAATGATTTTACACGAAACTTTAATTTAAGTTTATATTTTTTTGTGTATGTGATAACTTGGCATTAGTCATTATTAAGATAGAGATAATTTGAAGTGCACCATTCATTAAATCTGTTTAAATAATTTTGTAACATCATACAGTCTTCAATAGATGTAATGGTTTTGATGATTTTCGCATCATCGGCGAATAGAAGAATATTCGAATAAGTTATAGAAAAAACAGAATCATTATGCCAATATTTAGTAAGACATTTGTAAATATTTGTAATCTTTTGATTTTTCAACTTTTGATTATGTCAATATTTAGTGAGACATTTGTAAGCATATTTTGTAAGTGCATACAATTTATACACTTTTATAGTTTATATTGATATCATTTGGGACATTGATAAATAATTTAAACTGAATTTAATAAATATTAAATATCATGCAGTATGCAAAAATGACTAATATAATATTATTTATTGTTTAATAAATTGTCGGAGACCCAAAGGATCATTTTGTATATCCACCACCGGGTTTGAAACACTTCTTAAACCATATTTAAATATTTGCATTTGCACGTAATTATTCTCGACTGCTCTAACATTAGCATACAACTGGGAAAATTAACAATGTTTTACAGGGGGGTTGTTGTTAATGGGATATGTAAATTTCGTGTTAAGTTAAGAATACAAAAACTGGTCATTAGATACTCGTTTTGTTTCCTACTCACCTAGGTATAAAATAGTATTGTAGTGTAATAGTGTAAATAATATACATATACATATTATTGTTTTAAATAAATCATTGTTCATTTTTGAGTTTATATTGAGTTGTAAATATTCCACTTACACGGTGGTAAAAATAAGCAAAAACCCCTTACATAAATGTTCTAAATAAACGATGAAAAATGCATTTATTTAATAAAAAAAAAACCTTAAATGTGCATATATAATACAAATTATAAACCAAAATTCACAAAATATGCAACAATTCGAAATAAAAGCAGTATTTTTTTTATACTCTAGGCTATGAAACGGCTATGATAGGATATTTCTATATGTATATTAATTGGCTATTTATTTGATTCTTCTAAAACATATCAAAAATTATATATGATCCTAACCCTAAACATTGTATTTAATATAATACTATATACAATTTTACTATCAAATTTTAGGTTAAAAGTTTTGAAATTGACCTTATTTTTCATTAAAAATCGGGATAGAAAAACAAAAAAAAGTCAAGTCGTCGGAAACACTCAAACTTGTGTTCAACTTCAAATCCCCTTCAGGTTAAATGTTTTATCGATTGAATTTTTTTACATGTACTTAAACTTTAAGAACACGAATTTATTCACAAACGTTTATTCGAACTCATGATTTATCATCACGTTCAAATTGAATATAATTTTATGAGATGACTGTTTAAGGTATCCACTTGACTCAATCGTATACAGTGTATACTAACCGTCGTATTTACTTCGTTCGTTTTTTGCACTCCTGTGATTGATATATATATCAATATATATATATATATATATATTTATCGTTTAGCAAAATCAATATAAAATGACAGGTCCACAAATTGCAGTGTTAGCTTCAGAAAAAAAAAAACAAAACTTTTTATGGTTTAATATTATATATATTAATTGAATAGAAATAATTGTACATTATGTTTAAGTTTTACTTACATTAAAAATAAAAATAAATTACAAGTGATTGTTTTTTAAATTGATTTTTAAGGTCAGTTTTAGGAATAAAATTTACCCATTAAATCAATCATATCAAATCAATAAAAAAATCGTTTGAAAGGTGTTTTAAATTTTAAAATAAATACATATTTTTATACAAGACTAGTTTAAAATAATTTACATCTATAATATTAGTCAGCAATTATAAATAATAATGGACGATGTTTGTGTAATCCTATCAGATACAATTAATATATCTGTATCATAAATATATTTTGAAGAACTTCGATTGACCTGAATATGTAATACTTAAGTTTTAAGTTAATTTAATTTGAATTTTAGGGGATAATATTTTGAACATTAAAAGTAATAAAAGTACAGACGGTATTATGATACACTCGTGTATCAATATAAATAATAATTTATTACCGACAACGTTCACGGTATAGTTTTTTTTGCACTCATGTAGATGAGAAATACACTGTACTTTTATATCGAATTTGCATTACCTATTGCACTACTGATACTACTTGACACTAATTTTTTCAGAAAAGAAGGTACACGAATGTATTTAAATAGAGATCGTTTAAGAAAACTAGAAATTATTAAACTTTAGAATACAATTTAAATAGGTATGTTAGAACTAATTTTTTTTTTTAAAAGCTTCTCTGAACATTTATTTCCTACATATTTATATCATAATTTATTCGAAACCTACCCTTGGTGTTTTGTCCGCGATAAGTAATAAGGCTATTATAAGTGTCTAGAGGTGTCTTTAGTATAAATACTTTGAAAGCATCTTAAAGGATAAGTCTTTTTTTCACAACTCATTAAGGAAATCGGTTTGATGTCATTACGATTACCGCAGTTTTTTATAATTTATGTATCTAGGTTAGATTGAAATAGACAAATAAAAATACTGAACATATGATTGGATTGGGAATAAAATATTACTGACCTACACAAAGTATAGAATTTTGGGTAAATTTAGAACTTTATCACCAGTTACCATAAATGAAAAGGAAAATATTTATCCGGAAATTTAATGCTATTTTTAAAAATATTTGAATAACATAATTTTAGCTTTAAAAACTCGATTTGTCAGATATTAGATTATTGTAGTAAATATTATGGTCATCCGTATATTGTTTAAATTGTGATTGCATGATTAGAACAAGAGAAGAACTGTCACTGTGAAGTAGTTATAAAGAACGTGAAATGCGAATACGTGCTTTATACCATGCAAGCGTAGTATGTAGTGTATAATATATAGCGTCCTTTTGAGTCAAAGTTTTCGCAAATGATGTTGACAAATTGCGAACGACAGACCCGATGACTACGATGACGGATGATAATATAATAATTAAACGTCCCGCAAGTTTTCGGTCGTTTAATTTATATTTTATGTATTATATATAATTTTTATCACTCTCTCTCTCTCTATCTCTCTCTCTCTCTTTCGATTTACCGTTTATTCTCGCGTCTTTGCCGGTTAGACGACAACAAAAGAGCCCGTTGGGTTCAAATCGGCCGAATAGATCTCACAACAAACCATATATATATATTATAAATTATATGTTACGTTTCATGATGGCGGAAAAGGACAAAACGATTCTCTTGAATATTATTCCCGTATTGTTGATTATAATAATTTATCAGTTTCGCGCGCGCCGCCGCCATTGACCTTTTGTAAAAGTTTATTGTTACTGCGACCGATCCCGACCGACCGACGAGGCAAGAAATCCTTCGCCATGGCTGCGTGACGTGCGGCAAAAGTTCTTGTCAAAACCCCTCTCCCGACAGTCCAATAAAGTCCGCGATTTTGCTCTCACCTAACCCCAAAATCACACCCTTCGCCAATCGTCATAGTATACATACACGACCATTCCGTTAGGTTTTGTTTCAATATCGAGAAATTTTCGAATTGTCATTATTCATGTGAACCGTGCGCGCAACGTCACCGTCGTGAAGAAGCTTTGAAACTATTAATCTCCCTCCCCAGGCCCTGATTCAATTGGAAGCCAGATGGGGCTATGGACCACGAGCTTCAACACTTTATGTGCCTACAGTTTTACAACATGTATATTTTAATCATTAAATTATTTACCGTTTTTTTAAGGTAAAATCAATAAAGTATTATTCTAAAAATGCCTATTGCGATTATTAATACAAGTACCTATCTAACATACCAATAAATTCGACATAATAGAATATTTTACATTTATCATAATAAGTCACCAGATTCGGGGATGACTGACGACAGCAATGGTTATATGTAAACTTGCACACCTAAAGGTGGGTCATCATGACTATTAGGCTCGCAACATACTCGAACTCTAACAAATTTCTTAGATATAGATGTAATACTTTGAACATGAATATTATGTTCGTGGTTGTTCGCAAGAAACCTTGAACACAATTCATAAGATATTGATCTCTTTGGAATTCAACGACTCGGCGATAACACAACTTTATACCTATTTTATGTAAATTCAATAGCAGTTTTACCATAATGTTATTAACTAGAATAAAAATAATCAAAATTATACCATGTCTAACAGACCAGGATTCTTTGCTCTTGAAAATATGTGTTTGTATTCAAGTGCATTCTCACGTAAATATATCAAGTGGGGATCCACCCAAAGTAAAGACGAGCGTAAAAATGCATGTTTAAATATGAAGTGTATGGATGCGGCCATGCTTTAAAATTAAGCAATAGATTTTCAATGATATCTTGCACACCAGGTGCTTTTTACCCACGTGTTCTTCATAATATTATACATTGTACCATCAATAATAAATATCATGTATCAGAAAAGTTGCGTATAGGCCGTTCTTATAGTTTTTAGAAGGCTAATTATTATTATTTTTAAATGCACTAAATCCGGTGAAATATGCCTAGTGTGTAGGCGAGGCTAGTTCAAATTTCAAAATCAATATACCTATCTAAATTTGTCTACAAGTTATATTTATTTTATGTAACTATAAAGAGCCTCATTAAAAATTATAGCCTCTAGACCACGAAATGTTTAATCGAAGCCTGCCCCTCGCGTATACTAATCCTCCACTCATGAAATAATTCCCCCTCTATATTACGTTCTAAACGTATATCGTATATGTTATACATTGTATAATTATATGATTTTTTAGACGATAATCTCTAAGTTGAAAAATATAGAAATAATTATTACTATATATATTTCCTTGAAACGTGAAAATAACTTTATTACTTTCTTTTTATTGAAAATAAAATGTATAAATTAAAGAGTAATTTATTTATAATTTTATTTGAGTATCAAGAATATAAATACAATAATCTACATTTTTTTTCATTAAGTATCGTCTCACGAGTAACGTAACGAAAAATGTTTTTAAGTGTAAGTCGCCCAACAATGCTGGTATTTTAAAAACGTTTAAAAAAACAAACATGGAGGATGTATCACTCCTGATTTTTCAGGAGTTCTATATTAGTTGTATTAAAGACGTTTTAATAAAAATGGAAATTTAATATCGAAAAATATTTAGATACATTTTTAAAGTAAATAATATGTTGTCCTATATGTCACTATATTTATTATTGTTCTTGTTTTAAACATTTATTATTCAATTTTATTGAAAATATTACTTTCACATTTATCATTTAAATCAATTTATTATAATGTTGTAGAATGATAAAACAAAAATAAATAATTATAATATTAACATAATATATGTAAACTATTTTGAAGAAGTGCCTTTTTACACATTTTATAAGTTTAAAAATCAAGTTAAAATATATTTTCTTAAAATACTATACTTATATCTTAATGAAATTAATATATTACAAAATAGATACGTAGAGGACCTACTAAATAATATATTTATCTATTATATGAACTAGTTTCGTGTTTTTAAAATGATAATTGATAAATATAAGAAATGATAATGACAGTTTTTCATTGAAAATTTGTAGCTGCAACAACCTTTTAATTATTAATATATTAGAATATTTTTATTAATATTGAGTTATACACGATATATATTATGGTAAAACTACATTTATTTACGATGCACTATTATATAATATATATGATGTTCTATTTTATCGTTAAAATTGTACGAGTAAAAATATAAAATATTATAATATACATAGGTAGCAATAATGAATAGAATACTAAAATTTGATTTTCGCATAACGTAGTTTTTGAATTTACCACACTAAATATATTATGTATTATTCTAACAGTGATTAGTCGTCTGAAATTAGATTTTATGTTTTCCAAATTATATAGGTACTAAATATAAAATGCTTTAAATCTATATACTATTGACTTTAAGATTCAGTTTTATTAATAGTGAACTGTTTTCTCAAAATACCAATAACATATTTATATGTATTTATATGTATATTACATACTACACAATTTATAATAATCCCTATTTTATTATGGTTTCAAGTTGATTTATATTTTACAAACTAGTTATTAATTTAATAACCAGCATCATTATAATTATTAATAAATTGTATAAGTATCCAAACACATCGAATACCTACTTTTCATAACTCCGTATATACATGTAGATACAACCATCATTTAATGGTGTTTTACATTGTTAGACTGCGTTGTCAATGAAACTTGAGCTTCAAACTGATCGATTTTTAATAAGGAATTTGATGATTCGTGTAGGTACACATACATTCCGTTCAATAGATAAATGGAGAGTAGAAGGGTTTGCTGATAACATGTTCAAGTACTCAATTTCCCCTCAAACATTCCAGAGTGTTTACCTGTATAATATTCTGTAATGGGCTTATCATATTATGGCGTTTAGCGTTTAAATGTTCTTAGTGAAGACAGATTTTAAGTAAGAAACATATAAATATACATTTTTTTTTTTTAAAAATAACTTGCTAATATACGTATAAATAATAAAATTCATTTTTTATTTTTGATAAATAAATAATATACTCTTAATTAGCATCAATATACTATCGTTAGACGTGAAAAAATATGGTAAAATAATATTGAATAATAATATGGGCATATTGTTGTCTCGGGTTCTCATAATATAAAACTGCAAGACGTGTTATAATCAAATATAATATTTATTTTATAAAGATCTAATATCTTCTGCATTAAAAATGATAATATAATTTAATAAATTAGAATGAAAATTTAAAAACCATTAGCTTCATGACTCTGCTTAGAATCTAAAATCAATATAAAATATAGAATATATTATATTGCATTTTTTTAAATTACAATTTAAAAAATTAGAGAATCCTTTTAGAAATATTATTTTTAATAGTTTATATGTTAAAAAAATAAAATCAAAGGAAGATCTTTGGGGGTGAGGATAAATGACTCATAAAGATACTTTCTGTAGATGTAAGCGGTCCTGTAGAGCCGGTGTTAGACAATATTTATACATAGGCAAAATCTCTCCCTTTTGTTTTCTAACATCCTTCCTCTTTCTTCATCCTATATCACAGTATATAATTCACTACAAAATATTATTTCTTTTATTTAATTAGACAATAATTTAATTAATAATTACATACTTATATATATTTTTAATGAATTATCATTTTACTTATTAAAAAATTTAAATAATTAATTTACGTTTACATTATTAAAAAATTAAAATTTTCATAAACTGCATGCCAATATTAGTCTATACTTAAATGTAAATATAAATACACACAGACCTTTCATAATTTTTTTCATACATATATAAAAAGCTATTAACATTTAAAATCTATAACCTTCAGTTTGATGTAATATAAATGTATTGTTATGGAAAAATGTGATTTTGCATTTTAATTTTTTTTCTTTTGCCGGATGATTACAATACTATCTCGATTTTTTAAAAAATACAAAAAAGTAAAAACTTGAATTAATTCCTATTTAAATACCTTACAAATCACAAATATGTTAAGGTATTAATCCAATGTACTAATATAATATACTAAATATTATAATTTATAGCAAATCAAAATGATTTGGGTATATTTTCGTTTCTTACCGTAACATAACTTATACACATCGCACGTTTATACCATATACCTGGTACATGATGCGATTAATGGAGTATAATGTAACATTGTAGTCATTTGTCAATATATAATATTCGAGCGAACAGGTATACGCTATACAAAATCATATTAAAATGGTCGACGACTTTTCGATAGAATATTATAATAAAATTCTTTATTCAACAAAACTTAAATGTCGTAACTACAACATGTTTTGAGTAATACAAAATGGGAATATTGTATGCTATTAAAGATTGAAATTCCAAATTTTTTTTCGTAAGAATCTGGAAAAATTTAGTATAAACAATACAATTTTTTGATTCCAAAAAATAAGAAATCATTGGAGGAATTAAATTTATTAAGTTTCCTAAATTTATAGGCTATTTTTTTCTATTCATTCAAGACCATTTCAGGCCATTTTAAAAGTAAAACAAAAAAAATTATTTATACTGAAATCAGAATCCATTTTGATTACTGTTTATGTCAGTAATACTTGTAAATGTTAAATATTTTTAATTACCTTGATACAGTTCTTATATGCGTGATATAAAAACAATTATTTCACATTTGTTGAGTATATTTTTTTCGACACATGTTGTAAAACGTAACTTTACTGAACTATATTATATTATTATGATTGCTAATATTTAATATTATAATAAATCAAAAGAAAACGTCCTAAATTCCTTAATTTTAAAAATTAAACATTTCATCCATTGGGTTGTATAGGTTGGTTTTGTTCGATCCCTTTTATAATTTACCATATACTGCATTGTGTACCTTTTCTCCATCGGTGGAACGCAGAAAATATAAATTATAGTTTTCTGCGGAGTGTAATCGTTAGCAATAAAAATTGTTGGCTTCTCATGTATGTGTATACTCTCTCTCTCTCTATATATATATATATATTGTATAATATAGGTATGTGTACACGAGTGTATATAATGCGAATTTAAAGGTAGGTCCGCAATTTAATTGAATTATTTCGAATATGGTACTTTATGGCTGTTCTGCACCACGACCCGTAAAAATCCAATCCTGTGCTCGAATATAATTTATTTAGATGCAACATTGTATTATTCCAATGCAGGTTCTTTCATTAGAAAGTAATAAATTCCCGAATGTAAAAATATATTTAAATACAGTTGACATAATATATATATGTATGAACACTATGAACTAAAGATAAAAATCTTTCTAATATTGATAGAAATACCAAATTGTCGTCAGTATACCTACGCATATACAGCCGATAAAGGTTGACTCAGGTGTACAGGTTCGACTCCCACGTAGCAAATAAAGTAGCTAATAGGATTTATCTTGTTGGTGTTGTCTGGTCTCTAGTGCAAACTACCCATAATTAACAAACCCGTCCAATAATTTGGTAGCAATGCTTCGGCTCCCCTAATATGCGAAGGTCTAAACATGAGAATGTTAGAGTTTGAGAAATAAGAGAATGTAAAATTTTTTATTTTTTTATAATTTTTAATAATTTATTTATAATGAACTGTCTATTTATAAATAAATGGGAATATAAATAATAATTTTATTATTGTTTAAACAAAATATATATCAAAATGATATACCTTTTTTATTCTGCAGATACAACAGTTATAATATCTAGTTGACAGTTTATTGACAAAATAATAATAATGATATTTTATTGATCTAATAATATTTATATTATAGTTTTGTATCATAGTATATTTAAACTTTGGTTTGAAGCATTTCTTTACAAATAATGTATTGGGAAATATGGTTTTCAATATTTTCTGTCCTAGGTTTAACCATAAAGCCAAATTTTAAATAACTGTTATCGTACTCGTAATTATGCTGTGGTTTTATTATTTTATTCATAGCCCTAGAAGTAGAATAGTTATTGAATAATCATCACCACACGTAAGAAATCTCTTCATAACTAAACTTAATCATTGTTTTATTTAGAATTAAAGTTAAGAAAAAACATAGCACATATGATAATACAGATTGTTATATATATTAATTATTATAATATAAGATATATAGTCAGTGGCGTAGGAACTAAACTATTTTTTATTTGGGGGGAGCTAATATTTGAGGTTTATATACTCGTATATTTTTTAGTATCTATGTAATACATAAAATCTCTCATTAATATGATTTAATATATAAGTATATTAATTATATAAAATGTCTAAGAAAGTGTGAAACCAGTTAAACCAGTTAACCTGTTCAAAAATATAATACTTCATAGTTTTTTTTCTTTATGAGCACATATATGACATATAATATATATATATATATATTTATATTATGTAGTACCTATGTATATCATTTACTTAAAATGAGTGTGTGTTTGTTTATATATATATATATATATATATATGTGTGTGCGTGCGCGCGTGTGTGTGTGTGTGTGTGTGTGTGTGTGATAACATATTTACAAAGTTAATATTGTATAAAAAGGAATAACTACAAACAAAAAAGCAACGTAGGTACCTACTTGATTACTGATACCTGTATTAAGTAACCTTTGAGTATTATTTATTATTATATATTTTTATCCAAAGGGGCCAAAAGTATAACTTTTTTATATGAGAGGGGAAACGACCATCTCTGCTTCTCTTCTCCTACGTCACTGCATATAGTATCCTATTATTTGGCCGTATAGCATTATTATTGATAAATTGTTATCGTAGACTTCGTAGACTTTGTCGTCATAATAATATGTATTATAAATTTATTAATAAAAATATAATTGTTGTTATTGACAATTATTTTTTTTAATGTATACTGTAATAAAATTCTTTAGTTTATTTATTCTCCAAAGTATTTTAAAAAAATAATAATTTAACATAGTTACGTATCACCTGAATTGCCTTTGTGTACCACTGGTTGGAAACTACTGTCAAAATAATAAAAATGTTATCATTGTTATAAAATAATGTCGGTAGTAGATAAGTTAAATGGTAACAAATTTAATTGATCATGTTTAACCATACTTTGTAAGATTTAAAAGTAATTTTAACAAAACTGTGTTTTAATAATAACATTAATGATATTACCTATGCTTTTAATTTTAATATATTATAATGAGTTTTATACTTTATAACGCACAGACAATTAAGATTTAAAGATCAAAGAGACAAAAAGAGAAATTACTGTGTAATATCGAGACTTTAAATGAAGCCGCAGTGAAATAACATGAACAATTTCAAATGTATGAACAAGCAAATATGGCCATAGATATAAAATAAATGAAAATAATTGTAGAAAATATGATGTTATGGAATACCTTCAAAATTGTTATACTATAAAGACTAAAGAATGCAAAAGGGGGGCGAATTGAAAGATAACCACAAATAGGAAATATCATTATAATTTTTATATTGTAATATAAAAAGAATAAGTAAAACGCGAAAATGAATATAGAGGGGTGTAAATAAAGAGTAGGTAGTAGATGGTACGGTACGTTATAGGTGGTAGAGTATGAGATGGTAATAATTATGATTCAATTATATTACAACTTAACATATATATGGTATATAATAACTGCACTTACGTTTTGGCCGTCTGTCAGTAATATACAAAAATAAGAATAATGTACTTATTAATGGCTTAGTCTTATATATGCGTAGGTATATGCTGTGGACAGGTAAATGCAGGTGTGAGTTCGATGCTCGTCGTCAATAAGTTCAATATATCTTTGTAGACTTTGTTGTTTGGCAGATATTTTATTACAATACACGATTGTAATTATATAACAACCATAGAATAAGGATACCTAGAATGCCGACTCTACCGATTTTTTGATACCGTTGTAAACACTAGCGAAGCGATTGATTTACTTCAGTACTAAACATCGATAGTGCGTATAATCGATATCGTAGACAATCGATAGCGGAAATAATCGATATTAATATCGATTTATTATTGTTGTTGTTTTTATTATCATTATTGATACAAAATATTTCGTAAATCATTATTATCATCTCAAAATCATAGAACAAGGATACCAAATTAAAATAAAACAACAAATGAGTAAATGAATAATTTTATTTTTACAAATATTATAAATACAATTATTTACAAATAATAACTTAAATACAATTATTTACATTACATTATCATAGATGTATTAATTAGGTATCTTTATTATGTATTATTTATTATGTATTAGGTATCTTTATTATGTACAAAATGTGCACAATAAAAATAAAGTCATAGGAACATAAAATTACATTATAAGATAATAAATATTAATATAATACAAGTGGAGAACTAAGAACACCAAATTTAGAGCAATTACCAAACCGCAAAGTCTGCATACATGAGTGTTGTAAATAGAGCCCTAAAGGTCCTAACAGGGATCGCAAAGGAAAACTAGGATCTATGTGTACGAAATTGTGTGTCTATATGACATGTATGTGTGTGCATCAATGGTACCGAGTACATTATTTTCACGGGGTGGCACGCCTCAGTATATTATTTTGGATGGTGGGTGGGTGGGTAGAGTTGAGGTACCTTTATAAATAAATCATAAATCCATCAAGTATTTTATAGAATATAATATTTATTTATGTTTTATACAATAAGTACCTACCTACCTACAATTAAAGATTTTTGGATAGTAAACAGTACAGTATACTTTGTATATAGTAATACCTAATATATATGTAAACAACTACCAGTTACCATACCGTTTATAACAAATTGAATACTATAAATAGAGCCGTAGAGATCTTAAGCAGGGTCGCCGAGGAAAACTAGGGCCCTTTGTGTGAGATAGTGTGTGTATGTGTATGCGTTTAGCAGGCATTAAGGTGGTTAAAAAGTATTGAAAAAATTAATTACCAACAAGTTAGTTATATACCCTAAATAAGAGACAACTATGTCAAACTGAAGGTATATTTCCTTTTTATATATTGTTCTCATAGTAATTCTCAAGGTAATTATTTTTTTAATTTTAAATTTATTTATAGATTATATTATGGATATATTTATTTTTTATGCTTGCAATGCTTAAATAATATTCATGAGCTGACTTTTTAAGATTATCACAATTATATTTAGTTCTGTCCAAACTATTTAAAATATAATTTCAATTTTTTACATAAGTAAACAGGAAAAAGTTCCTAAATTTATCATTAACTGAAATTTTTAAATCATATTGTGGACATTTAAGACCATTGTACTAATTGGCGGTTCTTGTTTCACTATTGCGACATGTCCACAAAACTACAGCAAGGCAAAACTAGATGGATCTAATATATCGTTCCACAGGTCGGTAATATATTTTATATTATAATATTATAGGTAATAAATATTCAGCCAATTAGATATAATAGTTAAAAAATTCAGCT
>JAIPRL010009674.1:0-17100 GCA_025469235.1 Pemphigus obesinymphae
ATGTATACGCGCCGAACGACTCAGTAGTTGTTTAACACTGAAGATGAGAACATTGTTTTCGAAATACGTATTTGTTAAATAAAAACAAATTCTTTTTGTAGAAACTGGGTATTTATTTATATTTAGTATCTTAATTAGTACTTTAAAATATATATCAAGATTAAACATGAACTTCGTTTAATTTTTTTTTTTCATGCTTACCTTGATTTATTTAAAGTAAGACAAACTCGGGGCAATTTTATTATATTAATAGTTTTCATAGAAACCTAATGTTCTTCTATGAACATAAGGACTTCAAAAATTATTCAAAAATAAAAATTTCCAAAACATTTGGGGATTTATTTTGCTCCAGGTAAACCCACAATGCGACAGTACTGATTATTATCATAATTTAAACGGCAATTTATTATAATTGAAATTTCGTTTATCTATATTATGTTAAATATTCTCGGAAAACTTAAATTATATATGGAAGCCATCCTGTAATTAATGTGCTTCTAATTACATAAGTGTACCGAGTTCAGAAAAAGGTTATTTCCGAATATTATATAAATGTAAATTAATCGTGTCTGGCTATGAAAACGGCGGAGATTCTCTTTATATATATTTAAATTAACATCGGCCGGCATTGTACCTGTATATAGTTGGCATGAATAGAAATACAATATAATATGATAAAAACCGTACACTATATATTATATTATATAACTGACAATTAAGATAATTAAGATAATCAAGAGAGATATATATTTTGAGTAGGTATATTATATATTAATATTAATTATAAAAAAATATTTTTATTTTTTTTTAATTTGTATCACTGTACCTATCCATTTCGTTCAATATAATCGTCCGACTATAGTTAGTTTGGAATAAAAGTATTTTATCGTGGGTTTTTGAAATTGTTCGAGATAACGTTTTTAAGATTAATTTTGCCCGTTTCATAAATTATTTTTAGATAGATACTATCAACGGTTGACCGTGGAATACCTATCAACATTTTTTATAACCTTATAGGATACGTCTTAATTATGTATGGACCGCGCTTTCTTCGCAACCACATCAACTAGTAAAAATATAAGATCGAATGAGTAAAACAAACGGGTAAACTAAGGTGTTCCACGGAATAGAAAAATTTATATTATTTGCTTACAAGTATTTTATCAGTTTAAACTGTTTTATTGCTATCACTAGCATGTCACATAATATTATAAAAATTGAAAAATGTTCAACATGGAAATAAAAATTATAATTTATTGTTTACTCCATGAATCCTCTAGTATCATCTGCTAGTCTTTCTCTCTTATTCAATGTTCCCTCGTGTTTTCTGTCTCTATATGATGCGTCCATAAATGATTTAGGTCTATGGAATAAGAATAAGGTATTTACTCACATGGAACAAACAGTCTTATTATTTTTTTTAATGAAAATATATAGTAAAATTAAAAAAAATATATTTGCCTACGGGGGAGGGGGGATAGGTAATACATATTTCCATAGAAAAATAAAATAAAAACCAAAAAACGATACGATTCATATTACCTGTCAGGAATTGAGGAACAATATAGGAATTCCACCACAAGGAATGGATTTCCTTTATTATCTATGTGTGTTACAAATTCTATCGATTTATTTATAGAATATAGATAACCGCCACTGTACGCCCGCACCGTATTCGTGAACCGTTCCCCGACAACGTAGGTACATCTATGACAAAATAAACAGGTATGACAGCAACTTACATGTTTTAGTTCAACTCGCGCAATCATGGTGGACGCTTTTCTCCGCTTATCGTCATCTCAGTATCTACGATTATCATGATTTTCGTTATCTTATTTTATTGCCGCCTTTTTTGTTTTTTGAAAACAAATTTACTTTTAAGCATATTTTATAATTTCTTAATTAATCTTTAATTCGAATAAATATGCCACTCTGTGTATTTAGTGGTTGTTTAAGTGGTAATAGACGTAAAGGTATTGTAAATAATTCCAAAATACATTTACATAAATTTCCTAAAGATGTAAAGTTGCGTGAGAAATGCTCGAACAAATGAAAAATGGTTCAAACACACAAACCGTGAATTTTGAATCCGGTACGTTATAATAAGAATTATGATATTAATTTCACTGTATAATTATAGGTATGTTATAGTTAGGTAAATAAAAATAATAATTAATGTACCTACTGTGAAAATATAGATTTAAGAATTAATCTTTATACTTACCCTTAATTACATAAATAAAAGATTATTAAAGAAAATTGACATATTAATACTTAACAAATAACGAAAACGATGTAATTATCACACATACTATCTTAAATCATGCACCGGTCTACCGAGAAAAGAACATTGATAATATTTGGAGAAAATCAATATGGCGCTACTTGCGTATTACAAAATTGCCAGCATAACTGTTTATTTTGTTATGGGTACATCTATGTCTTCAGCTATATACGAGTACAATGATACAATCGACAATGCGACATCGTGTCATAGACGATATTTTATATTATTACATATTATATAATTTATATCATTTTTATCGACAAAACGTTCAGCCATTTTGTTTTTAATTATTATAAATTGTAGGTTGTGTTAATTTTTTTTTTTTTTTTTCTGGTGAATTTAGTTTATTGAACTAGTCGATTGTATCTATATAATTATAAACGCTTAAAACGTATAGGTAGTTGTTAAGGTAAGTCTGAAAACACTATTATATGCTATTTTAACTGCTATAATATTTTTAATAACTGTTTATTTTAAACGATAAATTACATTTAGCTTTTTACAAAAAAGTATAGAAATAAACTATGTAAAAAAAAAAAAAAAATACAAAACAATGTTAAAAAAAAACTGATCATATTATTATATATTTGAGTCAGTTTATAAGCATTTAAAACATATATAGATTTAATATAATAATATGGATGGGGGGTGTGTGGGGCTTCTCTCCAAACGAGTTACCTCATGAAAAATTACTTCCCCCCCCCTAAACAATTTCTAAATACGCCGCTGGCTTGTAAACGCACAGCGATATTTTTTTACGTACATATACCGGATTTGCGAGGAAAACAGAGTTAAAAATATTATTATGGAAACATATATATATAGACCAGCATTACTATCACGCCGTCTCCAGCAATTGTGTACGTTATGCCGAGTTTACACTAGAGAGACAAAACAAAATACAGAAACAAAACAGCAACATTGTATATTTTTAAAATTTGGCGACAAATATGAAACAGCAACAAAATTCGTAATTTTGTAAACATTCGTTTACACCAAAAAAAAAACAAAAACAGAAACATGTTTATGTTTTCTTTTTTATTTAGGGGTGTTTGAAACACTGAACAGACAAAACAAAAACAAAACATTGTGATTTTATCAGTAATTAGTTATCACTATTTATCTTCATTTAATCTGTGATAATACTATAACAATTACCTGCATACCTACTATTATAATAATGAATTACAATATTTACAACTACATGGTATATTGGTATAAGTTGTATTTTCACAAAAAAATAATGCGCACCCTCCGGTAATTTTACATTGATAACGTTAACAGATAACGAATTTATTTATCAATTATCTTAAATACAATAATTTGTCGCGTAAATACATTCTGTTTACACCAAGTAGACAAAAGTTGCCGAAAACAAAAACAAAACAGAAACCTTTTGATGTTTACCGCCTCTCGAGCGAACATGAAAATGTCGCCAGAAACATGAACATTGTGTCGCCAGTTTGGATAATGTCGCGGAATTGTTTCCTTTTTGTCGCCGTTTGTCGGAAAACAAAATGTTGCCATTTTGTCGGTCTAGTGTAAACCCGGCATTACGACTTACGGTATATTATATTAGATAGGTACGTGTACAATATTGTACATAATAATATACAGTGTGATACGTTATCATAATAATATTATTATCATGACAAAATAAACAGGTATGACAGCTGCAACTCACATGTTTTGGTTAAACTCGCGCAATCATGGTGGACGCTGTTCTCCGCTTATTATCATCTCAGTAACCTAACCTAACCTAACCTAACTGTGTAGATAATAAATACACCGTACTTTCCAATGGAATTTGCATTATCTACCGCACTGTTGATACCAGCTGATAATAATCATTATCACACAAAAAGTGTGCGCCAGTGTACACGTCGAGTGTAGGTATAATATGGAAAACACTATAACTTAAATCGTGCATACCGAGAAAAGAACATTGATAAATTTTGGAGAAAAGCAATATGGCGGTACTTGCGTATCACAAAGTTGCCAGCATACCTATATCTGTTTATTTTGTCACGATTATTATTATATTATATAATGTTTACAGGCGTTCTGGCCGGGAAATACGGCACGCGTTAGTCACTATAGCCGCGTAGGTATACGTGCGGGTCTTCCACACGGCGTGTATAACGCGTTCGCCACAATAATAATAATAATAATACGAAGACAGTAACGACGATAACAACAATAATTATTGTAATAAAAATTCCACGGGCGTTTCTATATTATATTATATCAAATAACACCTGAAAACTCACGATAAGCGTCCCATCCTTCCGCCGCCCACTTCCGCGAGAAAATAACATTCTTATATAAAACGTACTATACATTATTATATTATATAAAGTACCCCGCGGTGGATATGTGTAAATTGTATATATATATATACACCTACTACAGCTCAAGCGTATTGTTATGATATCATTACTTTGCCAATCCTCCTGCTCGCACGCGTATCAGCGAGTGTCGTTTGTTTTCTGTATACGGAATTTAACGCGTGAAAAAAAAGTACAAACAAAACGAAACATTTAGAGAGGTCGCATGCATGTGCACTGCGAGTGTAAGATACTAAAAATAAAATACACGACATACGAGTGGGCAGCTGATGTGCAAGGGCACTGGGCGTTATCATAATGTACGACGTTATATAGATGAACATTTTGTGTTTGGTATCTTGTGAGTTATGATATTGATACCGCCCGATAACGGTATCTTGGATTTAGATTAAGATAATGAAATAATAATTACAATCGAGACGAGTTACGGTATTGAGCTGCACCAGAGGCGTACGCAGAGGGGAGGCTAAGGGGCCGAAGCCCCCCCCCCCCATTGCCAGTGTAATTCTACTTTTTTTTTTATGTTTCATATTATCAATGTTTTATATTATAAATATAAAATGACGTATTTTCAACTTTTTTGCCGGTGGGGTAGGTCTGAATATATTGAAAACCTGCAATCATTAATATAGGTAATGATATTTACATGAATTTTCAGTACCCTTGGACCCCCTCTCCATAAATACGCCACTATATATATATATATTTTTAACGCAGTACCTATTTTATTATAACACTCAAATAGCATCACCTACTATTTATTCTTAGTCATGCCTAATCTATTGTGTCTACTGATTTATTTTCAAGCCCTAGCCCCATTGAAAAATCCTGCGTACGCCACTGAGCTGCACGATACCGTAAACTAACTTGACAATATGGATTTTAACATGACTATACAACCTATAGCATTTAGGTACTCTTATGACTGACCTTTTAATATAGCAGACCAATAGGTGTTAGTCTCTGCAGACAAGAACTCGCAGAAATAGTGGTGTAGAAGTAGTATACGGTGCGCGGTATATTCTCGATAAGAATTCATAGTGTTATGTCACAGGATTTTCGTTACGATGAACCAAATTAACTATTCCAGTGACGAAATATGCTATATCGGCTATGTGACCCTGAGTTCTATATGATTTAAAAACGCATAGTTCATCCAATCGCAAGTTCATCGCCTTTTGAAGATTACTGAAGTCAATAACTTTTATATTATCGCACCTTGAAAATTGATTCATGATCATTTTATTTGGAATTCAGGGAAAATGCAATAGATAATTATCGAGATTTAAAAAGGAACAATTACCAATAACTCGTCGGTTTCAGCAAAGTTGAATTATTAAGAAAATATGGACACTTTTTGAGTAGGTATCTGATATTGTACCTATCGAAGACTATATGTGTAAAAATGTTCCATCTCGTATTTTTTAAATTGTACAGAAGATCGTTTTTAAGGGTTATGTTCATATACGTTTTTTCACTTACACTATTGAATAAAATATTAAATCAAGTTTTACCTACTTATTTAAAAACAGTATTAATATTATTAGTTAGAATTCAAAGTCAATAATTAGTTTAGAACCTTTATTTATGCTACCGTGAGTATTAATTTTATCGGCTAGAACTTTTTCATAATATACCAAATAACTTGGTCGGCATAACTTGGTTCTATAATTCAAAAAAAAAAAATAAATAAAAAATATATATTAATCGGATAGGTACACATTATATTCGTTATTATATACGACCATTTACTTTTTCGCGTGCAACTCGTTCACTGATGAACGTAAGGACTCTAATTTTGAATACGCAAATGTGACTTTTTTTTTTTTTTTATGTAATTCGCGTAAAAAAATAAATAATAATAAATGCAGCACGGTAACTCCTCGTGCTAAGCCCACGGTATGTATATATAGTGGTTGAAAGTCCGTCGAATTAACTATAGGAGCCCGGCAGTGAAGAGAATGCAGTTCATGTATCTATAGCGCGTGTGACTTGGTTATACATTGAAGCGAATTTGGATAATTATTTTAAACATTAATTTCGTTCTTAATCGTTAATTATAAGCAATAATGTGTATACAATTATCATGTTTTACGTAACATATTGTTATTTTTTTTTTTTTTTTTTATAATTACAATATACATTGTTAATTACACAAAGTTCGTGTGTTTTCAAACGTATGGGTGCTATATAATATATAGGGCAGAGGTATTTGGAAGTTAACGTTAAATATATACCCTCTAAATATTCACGCACATTCTTGGTCAACCATGAACTCACCGACACGTATTTTTACATTATTGTGTGTCCTGTATATATGCATGTGTATACACTAAAAATACACATACATAAATAACGTATATGTATAGAAACGTTCTTGTGTTATGTATAAAGTAAGTATATAGTACACAATTCTATATGTGTGTGACAAAGTCGCAAACATGCGTGTGTGACCGGTGAACGTATTAACCGTATACCTGGGTATAGGTATAATGGCGACGAGACGCCAAAGAGATATATTACGGGCGTCGAGAATGGCGAAGACAAATGCGAAACGTAAAACGGATTAACGCGAGAATATGCCGTCGAGAGAAGATGGTCGCGTAATGATACCTATACTCTATATACACGACACACGTGCGTCGTGCAATGCAATGTCATTAGCTTTTCCACTTTGGTTTATTTATTCAATTAGGCTATTTACTGAGTAAAAAAAAAAAAAAAAAACAGCACGCTGCTATTATTATTACAATCTATAGACAGTGCAAGTATAAAATGCTACTAAAATCCAGTTGATTCAAATTTTTATTTTACTATAGTTAAACTTAAAGTCAATTAATATCATTATCTCAATTTAAATTTATTTTTATTTTGTAATTACCCGTAATTATATTAGTTTTATGATGAAATGTTTTTAATTTTAGATTCTGAGCTAGTGGTTTTACAATGATGTTTTTTTTTATTTTTTTTTCTCTGTTAACAAATTTACTACCAGAAAGAGTGCTACGATCTATACAAGCTTACATGGTTCCCGGTAGCAAATTTCATCTAGTTGGTACTTTAGAGAGGTCATTTTGCGATTTTCTCAATAGTTTTTTAATGCGTAAGGAAAAACTATCGAAAAATTACGAAAAAACGGCAAAAATACGATTTCGTCAAATCCAGATTTTTCATTTCTTCGTAATTTCGAAAATAATGACTTTAAAATCTTGAAATTTACATCGAATATTGAATTTAGTAATATACCTATTTACGATGATTAAAAAATGTTTAATAATTATGAATACCACACCGAAGCTACGCTCAGAACCGTTTTATTGATTGCAATGATTTATCATTGCTTTCAAATGCAATACATCCACCAAAAGTATTCTGCCCAGTAGCGAAGTGCATCCACCCAAACTGACATCCAACGAGCAAAGTGCACGGTTTTTTTTTTATTTTTAATTTATACGGTATTTTATTTTCGATCAAATTTCGGGTTTCTGTTTCCATTATTAATCGTGAAAACTTCCGAGAACCATTATTAATATAACAAATTTCAGTTTAATTACACTATCATAGTAATAACTTTTGAATAATTCTAATAATAATGTTTGATTATTGCATATTTTTTTTTAGTGCGTCAATATAGATTGGTGGTGAGGAAAGCGCAGTCCATTTTACGAATAAGTTTATATTCTGCACTTTTATACGAGTGTAGTGGCAATTATTTTGGGGTATTATGTTAATGGAATAATTAATGTCTTTTGACATATAATAAAAAATAGCCTGTGATTTTTTTGGCTCATTTTCCTCAAGCTGTTTTGGCATCGTTAATTTATGCTCGTTTGGAAGCAGATTTGGGCCGAAGTGGTGCACTCTCTTGTGGGTGACGCCCCTTCCGAGACCATTTGTTCGCGGAAACATTAAATAAACGAACAGATTTGTATGATATATATTATTATTATAAATACGAATATACATTTTTTCAATAATAAAATACGGGAGATAAAAAAAAAATATATGTGTCGTAAAGATTTGTTCGTTCGATGTGAGATTCGGCAAACGAGTAGGCAACTGATGATACATTTTGTGTAAATTGCATATCGCATTTACCTATCTATACTTGTTCAATAAAGAAAATGCTATTATATGTCCATTTGTTAACCGAAAATATGGTGGCACGATGTTTATTTTGACGACACGATATAATATATATATTTTATCTTGTGTACGCCTACAGTATAAAGATCAAAAATCGAAAAGTGACCCCGGTAATGTATCAACTAGATCCAATTTTCTACCGGAAAACGAGTACACACGAAAAAGCATCACTCATTGTAATACAAATGTTGGATACATACGTACAATTTTTTTTAAACAAACACATCATTATAAAACTAATATACGTTGTTCCCCGTTTCACTTCGTAAATTTTATGAAAATAGAGTGTAAAAATGTTTTATATTATTTTATTTATAAATGGTTGAAAGAAGAGACGTTTTCGTTCGAGTTCCTCAAAAGTATATATGGCCGGGTTTGGAACCTTTATAGTCTTAGCGGTTTCGGTTTTTTTTTTTTTTTAAATTAAAATTTTTGGATTTTGGTTTTGATTTTCGAAATTATTAAAGGTTGTACGAAAAGGTTACGTTTTTGGTCATGGTGTAAATACCGGTATTTCTAGGGACCTATACACAAAATATGTATTTTCAGTGTTAAATAGAATAGTAATATGAGATACCGTAGATTCGATTTTTCTGCTCGTATTATTAAATTATTAAAATACTCACGTAATACAGTTAAATCACAATTGATTTTTAAAATATATTGTAATATTGTCGAAATAACAAAGAGCATATATTCTGTGGTATAACTGCCATGAGTAAAAAAAAAAAAAAAAAAAAACCTTAGATAAGGCCGCACGACAAGGCTCTCTCTGTCAACCCGCTTTCCCAATTCACATCATAGTCCGTTGTAGTAACATATTCTATGAATATAAAATATAAATCCAGTCGCCGTTTCCTAATGTACCTACTAGTGTACAAGTTATTATACCGTGTTAGTGTGTGCAAAACAATAGCAATAGAACATTTTAATGTGGTTCGAGTGGGTCAAAAAAAATATAGTTTTTAGACCTTTCGCTGTGACAAAATTGCACGGCTTTGGCTGATCCGATTTTAATTCTGTAAAAAGCATAATATAATTTGATATATTTTCTAGGTTTCAATCGAGGCGTTTTTCGAAATATGAATTTTCGATTTTGGTATGATAAACAAAATTTCCATATTTTAAAAATTGTCCACTTCAGTATATCTAACAGTGTATCTAAGCAGTTTAACCCATTAAGAATGGAGGGAGTTCTTAACAGCACTGTAACTTTTACTGTGTTATTCTATATAGTAATAATTACTGGTAGTGATGCACAAAGCAAGACCAAGACCAAGACCATGGCAGTCTTGGTCTTGGTCTTGGTCTTGTTGAATGAATCTAGGTCTTGGTCTTGGTCTTGGTCTTGCAAAATTCTTGCAGTCTTGATTTTTTTTTTTACCAAAGTTATAAATAAGAATAAATAATTTATTTTTACGTACACAAGGGGGGATACAGGGAGTAATGGGGGTAATTCCCCCCCTCCGTTCAGAAAAAATAATTATGTAGGTATCTGTGTAGTTGACTGTTTTCGATAACGCCGAACTTTCAAGAAATAGTAGAATATCTGCTTACCCATTTATTCGATAAACGATAATCATTTCCAAAAATATTACAATAGGATATTGATGATTGCATTACGAGAAATCTGTAGATTTGGTGTGGAATTATAAATAATGTATACCAACAAAATAAATGTAATAAATAACGTATTTAGTTCATTAATTTTTATTTCATTTAAAAGCAAGACTTGCAAGAGTCTTGCAGTCAAGTCTTGGTCTCGGTCTTGGTCTTGCGTACATTTTTATTTCAGTCTTGCTATGAAATAGTAAAATCTTGGTCTTGGTCTTCCTAGCTCTAGTACAGTCTTGGTCTTGGTCTTGGTCTTGCAAACATTTTCGAAATTTCGATTTCATTATCAGTACTGTACCGTGTTATCTCTAACGAAATGTAGCCAATGAGCGCTCAGAATTTATATACGGTTCTCTAGCAATATATGCGGTATACTAATTATATGCTGACGGGAGTGCGGTCAGTTTTTGTTACGGATATTTTCTGCTGAGGGAAATTAACGGACTGTGCTGTACTCTGGTGGGGATCATCATGAACTGTGTGCTATTAGCAATAATATAAAACGTCGGCGACTTAAGCAGTGGTTAAAGTGAGAGGGGACGGAGGAGGACGTCGTCCCCCGTCTTTGCTCAGCTTAAGTTTGGCGTCCCCTTTATATTTCTAAATGTTTAATTAAATGTTGAGACTGAATTTGTTCTTTTGTACGTAATATTCAAAAATTAAATACAAGATGTTTAAAAGACTATAAATTATAGTTATAAATTGTATGCAAGATCTATATTATAGAAAAAACTATTTCGATTTTTCTTCGTTCTCCAGACATATTCTGTCCTCGGGCCGGAATGTAGGTAATTAATATGCGTATTTTAAAGTTATAACCACAGAGTATGTACATTATACATAACGTCCGTGATAAATTTTTACAAATTAGGTCAATAACAACATGGATTAAAAGTTAAATTTATATAAATATTTTAAAAACATTACCGTACTGGTTCAGGGGACGCCTTTTTTTTTTTTTGCATTAGCTATAGTCTCCCCTGCAAATATATTCCACTTTAACCACTGGACTTAAGTATTATTGTCATAAACATACACATTGGTAGTTTATGATATTCACCACCAGGGTACAGCACAGTCCGGTAATTTCCCCTCCCCCACAAAATATTCATAACAAAACTGGGCCGCCACTGTTTATAAATTCGTTTCCAGACTTCCAGTCCGTATAGTATCTATTAGTTCTTGGTGACGGTGAAATAATTTTTATACCCACCCCCTTACACAATAATACTGGTTTGTATTTCCTACATATGTTTGCTTCTTATCAAACGTGTACGGTGTCTGGACAATCGAAAGTCTCCCTTTGTCCGAAATAAACCACTTTAAATAACCTACACATTGTACCAGATTTTTTTTATCTTTTTATAAAAAAATATACTCCTTTTATCATCACTTTTTTCATCAGTGATACATCCATTAAATTTCCCGACATAGAGGTTTATGCACATCGCTAATAAAAGCCCTATCTTTCATTTTTTATATAGTATATATTTTTAACTGTAATTAATAAAGTTATATATTGCACTAATTATACCTTTTGATTAATGAAGTTACACCTTGTATAGGTATATCATAAATGTATCGCGTTTGTATGGGCTTAGTCCGTAGGTACTGTTTGTAAAATTCAAAAAAAAATATTACCTACTGCTCTTTTATAAACATGAAATGTTAATGATAATTATACACTATTAGATCAATATAATTATATCAATGTTTATAGTTTATACGTTACGGTTTTTAGAAAAAAATATGAATAATATACATTTTAAGATAGGTACAGAATGTTGTTAAAAAATGTAAAAATTAAAACACCTAACCCACCACATAATTCCACCAGAAGAAATATTGATGTATAACGTGATTTTTAAAAATTTTCGTAATCACTTTGTTGATTATTATCAGTTGTGCAGTTGGTTACAGTCGGTTTAATTTCTATGGTTTCTATAGGTTTGTATGGGTTACGGATTTTCAACATTTATACCGGTTAATACGGATTTTATACTTATATATAAGGGTGTAAAATTCCGATATACCTAGTATAATTATTTACAAACAAAACCTTACACACAACACGTTGTGTATTTATATTATAATATTAGTATTTTTTTTTTTTTTTTTTACTAAAAATAAAAATTGAAAACCAACGAATATGATGAACATATTATTATATTGTGTTTCGCACGAAAACGATTTCAAATTTAAATCTCGTAGGGCATAAAAACGAAACAGAAAAAAAAAAACAAAAACAATCACGTAACCCATAATGCGTGTTTATGTCCGGAATATATATTCGTATTTATGTTGTACACACATTAAACATGTCAATTTTGACATTGGTTTTGACTAATTATACGATCGTCACATGGCGATAGGCTCGTTTGTTTTTATTATTTGTACGCAAATGAATTACGCTCGCGCGTTTTTCCACGTAAACGTTTCGAAATAATATGTTCAATATATTTTGTGTATATATAGTGAGTACACGTTTATACGGAGTGTGCAGCCCGCAAGTTTTAACAGCCAAACTTTAACAATTAGGCCATCATAATATTATTATATCGTAATGGCCGCTTTGGGGGGGGGGGGGAGTGAGGTGGATGGTTCTTGGAATATAAAATCAATTAGTCCACTTTTCCACGGAATTTCGTATTTTTTTTTTTGTGTGGGTGGGGGGAGGAGAACATAGTTCACTTAACAACAGGTACATTGTATACATGGAAATTCTGTAGATAACTTACGAAACACTATATAGCTTTATTCCACTATTTTATATATTATAATAATTCATATATAAGTGTATATCTACCGTGTTTCATAAAAATCGGACTCGATTTAGAATTTATTGCAAAATTGTTTCACTAAATCATGATCAACTTTGAAACCCTATATTTTAACATAAAACGTAACATCTCGGTTGCGTGCAGGAACGGTTGGTTATACGATTATAAAAATATAAACTGCAAACAACAGTTTTGTATTTTAAAACTCGTTTTCAGATGTTTAGATTTTAGATTTTTTTCTCAACAAACTCTTTTATGAAGATATTTACTTCCATTTAAAAAAAGTCGATGCTGAAATTATTTTAATTTTATAATCTTGCATTACAAAAGCGTTTAAAAGTGTATTATATTTTTGATTTTTATGAAAATCTTGTTCCAAATGGATAATTATTATTTTGTCTTTACATATTTAATTAACGTTTCTTTGTACTTAATTATTAAAACAATTGCAATATCTGCGACGAAGCAGGTATTGTTATAACGAAAATCCAATGGAATTATGTTTAATTGATTTCGAGGTTGCCTGCGGTATTATATAATATGCAAAATGTTCGAGTTGTATACTCGGCTTATAACTTCATATTCATAATATAAGTATAAGATATAAGATCTGTAGGTAAATACGCCATATTATATCACAGTAGTAGTTCATTTTTCATATTTTGATCATTTATTCAGGAAAAATGAAGAATATATTATATATTACGTAATTTTTTTTTTAAATATTAGACGGATTACTATTTGTTTGCGAAAATTTATTTTATTTTCGTATTTAGAATTGGAACATCGAATTTTGAACGATTGTTTGTAATAATTTACAATTAATTAGGAGAATATTATATAATATTTTAGTGAATTGACGAATGACCTTTTGTTTTTCGCTTATTTGCCATTTCAAAACAAGATTTCTCGATTATTCCTTGGTAGAACGATTGGACTCGGTACGCTTCTGTACATACGTAATTATTTCTAGCTATTTTTATAGTAATGTAAAGCTATATGTGTTCACAACACATCGTGTCAAGTCATATCATGTACTTTAAGAAAAAATTAAAAAAAAAAGTATTTACACGTATAATTTAAAATGTCAAGGGGGGCAATGGCCTCTATGCCTCCCCTAAACGCCGCTTCTTAAAACATTTGTTTTTAGAACTTCTTTATCACTGTTTCCTTCCATATTCATTTACAATAATAAACTGCTATCGCTGCTTTATTGTCATATCCTCTAATAACATATAACGTCTATAACCATGTTCCGTCTATTTTTCTTAAACTACTTCTTTTGCTCACTCCAGTAACTTCAGTCATTCACCTTAGCATTATTATTTCTCATCCTCACACCAGCTGTTTTCATACTATTTAATGGTTCCTACCGCTATAAAGTGTCACTTTATATCACTCGTCTGTTCCGCATTCATCACAATTATTGATGTTGCTGTTTCATTGCAATCTCTCATTATATAACATGCCCAAATCGTCCAATCGCTATTTTCTCTACTATTGGGACCACATCTTGACATGGTCGTGTGTTTTCCTTCGGCCAAAAAAAGCGTGTACCCTACCAACCTAAATAAAAGTGTTTCGATGTTTAATTGTTGTTATATTACCGTGTCGGTACTCTGACACGCAAACTTATAGGTTTAAATTCTATACAGTATGTACATTTTTCGAAACATTTCCAAATACCCGAGGCCCACCATGCGAATGGTGTCGGGCCCGTGACAATTAATGACGAAGATAGGATTGATGTGTGATTCCGGTATGGATCATTGGGACAACTAAATAAGAGAGGAATGGACCGACCAAATCGATCACTTGGGTCATGGCCACATGAGGGATAAGTCATCATCAAAATCATCATTATCACCATAACCACCACCATCATCATCACTATCCTCATCGAATCACGACGTACCCTACCAAGTTGTGTTCCCGGTGTTTAGAGGTTTAGTTGATTAGCCGAAGTGGCAAAATGATTGCGCGTTGATTTTCTGACGCGCAGTACCGTGGGTTCAAATCCTACACGGTGTGTAAATTTTTATCGAAATTTCTTGAAACATTTCCAATGACCAGGAGTCCGAGACCAGGGACCCGTGTCAATCGAATGGGTATCATACGGTTGCCTACGTAACTTCTTCAACATAACGATTGCCAAATTTAGAACAACGTTGCCGTTGTTTGCAGGCTGCTATAGTAGTACTGTCGCACCTATATAAACCAGACCGGATCACTCGCTCGCTTCCCTCACTCAGAGAGTGTAATCGAAAATATCCCTCGAGTTGCTATGAAACACCATGTCAAATTAGTAATAGTTTAAATTAAAGGGGGTTTAACGGTTCGTCGTTTTGTCATATATATATGTATATAAGCAACTCATTAATATTCACAAAAATTAGCGTTTCAATAATTGAGTTACGATGTCAAAAAATAAATAAATAAAAACCCCACTCATCTTCCTACTTGTACACACAATCAGTTGGTGCAATGTTGCACTCATATTCTTGCTTGTTTACGTATATTTATGGATCGCGTAGTAGTTAATCGTACACCGTCGAACCTGTTACAGTTACACCTATTACATATTATTGAATATTCGTTCCTATTATCATACGGTCGTCGTTTTTTCAGTGGTTTCGTCCACGGCTCTGCACAGCTGTACACAACACGACGTGTACACTGGCCTGACAAACCGTTCTGTACGGAGAATGTACCCTATATAACAGCAACTGGCGGCCCGCAAGCCACTAATCTTTCGACATTTTTATATTCGAAAATTTCAATACAATTTACTGCTTCGTACACAGTAAAAGCGGCCAGGTGAATTACATATTGGAGACATTTTCAATAATAAAACATATTATATTGAACTCAGATATTAGTTCAATATCGTAGTCATAAAATGTATTATATTAATGAATTTGTTTTACATAATATTAAAATAAATACGACTTTATATCTGGGCCCGCTATAATTTTATGTTTCGAAATCGGGCCCTCTATCCCCGCCGTATGATATTATAACATCATGGTTCGTTTTGAGCGCGGACGGGCGACGGAACGCGTGGAAAGGGTGCTGTGTTTGGACGTGTTTCGGCGAGCGCGTTGGGCGTAATTGTTTCCTAATAAAGGGCCGCGTTTCGAAGGTTTTCACCGAGGGAGAGCGTGTAGAATGTGACCGGCCGGTATTAATTTCCACGTGATTAACGACCTTTGCGCGGGGAGTTCCCGCCGCGGGCCCGGCAGTACAGTATACCCCCCGCGTTCCCGGCGCCTTCCGAAAAACGAACGGTCATTTATCTCGTCCGAGCCGATCGCCCGAAAGGTTTGCCGCCGACAGGTCCGACCGACGCGCGTCCGCAGTCCGGTCTACCGCAGAAGCGTCAATTGGGGGAGGGCGATGCAGGATGGGAATTTGCCCCCAACCCCACATTGTTGGCAGCGGGCCGGTGATGTCCGACCGAATGTGTGCCGGTGTCGGGCTATTTATGAACCGTCGACGTGATTCGCGCTGATAAATAACTCGATTATTATAGCGTGTTATCATGCTCGCGGCGTAGGTAGGTACTCGTAAAATAAATATAATAATATTAAAATAGGTACATAGATAGGACGCTATCAGCGGTATGGTTAGAACCACGAAGACTAAGGAATAAGGAGGCCAATCTCCGTTGAGGAAAAACGTCCCAAAAACAGTCGCACGATTAAATTGCCACAGGCTGCGTTGAGGTCGCGAGGCTTGCTACTTTAACAAGCGTAGTAGGTATATAAAATTATTAGTGATGTTACGAACCCAGATTTTTGAGGTCGAACCGAACTTTTTAAAATTTTAACGAACCCGAACCGAACCGAACTATTCAATTAAAATATCGAACCCGAATCGAACTTCATAATAAAAACAATACAATAATATAAATTGCCATTTTTTT